>CAEMYA010000267.1:266309-305976 GCA_903131615.1 Diplodus sargus
CCGTCAGGGCAGCGGATAATCCCCGACTTGTAGTAATCCTGCCATTTTCAGCAATGCACGCACACACACATAAATGAAGACACAGGCAGAATGGCAGGCATTCACGCACAAGCATGGGAGAAAAAACAAGACGCCATTATTGATGCCGCTCCACTCACACTGCCGCCAGAGACAGAGAGAGGGGGGGGAGGGGAGGGGAGGCTGGGAGAGCGAGAGAGCGGTGATGAAAATAAAATCCAGCAGAAGTCACAGGAGAGAGAGAGAGAGAGAGAGAGAGAGAGAGAGAGAGAGAGAGAGAGAGAGAGAGAGAGAGAGAGAGAGAAAATAGAGGAAGGGGTGTGGAGAGCAAATGGTGATGAAAGCAAAAGCTAGCAACGTCACTTTCCTCTCCCGCTCCAATTCCCCTCCCCTCCTGGACTCTGTGCAGCCTCCGTCAACTCCGACTCTCACAGTTTGTACTCAAACACTGCAGGTTCTAACACAGGCACCGCTCTTCCTCCTGTCCTGTCCTGTGCTTCTCTCACTCAGTTGTCTCCTTGAGTTTTGTTCAATCCCTACCTACTCATACCAGTGCCATAACCACAATCGAGCAATTACTCTGTCTTTGTGAGTGCATCACCAAAGGCCTGGGGTGAATGGAGGGCTTTGCACTTGCCACAAACAGTTTGAGAGCCACATATCAACAAACGCTCACCAGGAATGCTTTCAGGAAAATTTTGTATTCGTGCTGGAGGACTGAAAGATTAAATCTGCTCCGATGAGTTTGAAACCGTGAAATTAATGAATGAAACAAAGTCATTGGAGCTGACAATCAAATGGTCTTTCTTGGGAAAACCTTAACTCAATAGCTGTTTTTTAGCCCTTAATATATTTACCAAGATAAAATAACTTCTAGATGTGACAGAACTCCATAAATGGTACAATTAATCAGAATTTGGTTGCAACCAAGTATAAACTAGTGTACATATGTACATTTTTGAAAGTAAAACATTTTTATGAGGTAAAAGATGATTTATTGTTATTAATTTACATGTTGCAAATTATCCTTAGGGTGTCTTGGATGTTCAGTATAAATGCCAATCCAATGGAATGGAATGAAACAGAAATACTCTGGGCTGACAGTAGGAAACCCTGTACAAGCATTTCCACTTATGACCCGTCTCTGTTCTGCTGTCTCTGTGCATCCTATGCTTTTAACCAAAATGTTTTCAGCAATACAGTGTTCAACTGTATATGGATGAGTCCATCTCCAAGCCATGTTGTTATGATAGGAGTAATTGAAATAGAAATACAGGTGAGCATAAAAAAACCCTATAACTGTAACAATACTGTAAATATTACCTTCTATAAGAAGTCCTGTCTTGAATGAATACTTCATTTGACGTTCAAAGTTTATTCTTGACCTCGGAAACAGCAGGTGACAGAAATACCTCACCACAGGGTCCATTTAGTAGCTGCTCTGGCCTCTGGAGCCTTTTATCGATCCAATCTCATGGGCACTATCAGCAGACGGCTGCAGATGAATTCACAGACTTTTCATCCATGTTGGCTTTTCATGACAACTGGGCAAATTTGACTGACACCTCCAAAACAGCTGATAAATGGACCTTGTGGTGAGACTGCTTTCTAAAATACTTCAGCTGTTTGTGTGTTGACTCAATTAGGTTTTAGACTTTTTCATGCAGCATTTTGCCCTTTATTTGACTGCAAGCCTCTTTCAGACACAGAATATGAAACATTGCATGCTACATCTGTTCATGTGATGCAGATGGTGGATCATTGTTTCCTTACATGTTTCTTCCCTTTTTTTCTTAGCTCAGGGGGGTTTTGGTAAAGTTTTCCTTACTAGAAATGAGGGTCTAAGGAGAGAGGGTGCCCTGCTCTGTACATAATGTAATGGCTGTAACGTGATATGTGAATTTTTTTGGCTATATAAATAAAACGGACTTGATTTTTTCTTGTCAGTCTCACACAAGTGATTTTTTTATGTTCCTTGTGGCTGCATTGAGACATGCAAGGACATCTATAGAGACACGTGTTAAGGTGATATCTGGCAGGTGGTGCTTGTGAGGGAGGGGAGACACTTCAAGCAGTTCTGATATGAAGGAAAAAGGATGAATCACTGATGGATGTTAATACTCATGGAATGACCTTCCTTGGCGATCTTAGGTGTGAGGGACGCTTGCTCCACCTCACTTCTAGGGAATTATCAATTTTAATTTCTCACTTTCACCATTTAATGAAGGCACAAGCACTGCAAGTCAACACACTAGGGTGGGAGTTGTTTCATTTCTATTTAAGACAGCATTAGGCTGGATGTTCATTTATTCGTCCATGAACTTGACACAATTGAAACTTGTCTCATCAAGTCTTTCATGGTTCATTCAAGTGATTTGTTGTCATTTACTTTCATACTTGCATAACAAGGTGCATGTCTGACAGGGGATACACAGTAGGAAGGAAGACAGGAAGTGTGGAGAACAAGAAGGGAATGACGCACAGGAAAGGCTGGCAGCCAGATTCCAACCAGGTCTGTTGCATCCTGGATCACATACTTTCAGTTGTACTATGTGGACTCTATGGTACACTGTAAGGCTGCATTTGTAGTGGTGTTGTATTGGATTATGCGGGGAGATTGTTAAGAGAAGCAAAATATTCTGAACACCTCACAGTATCAAGTGATTCAATTCAACAACACACACTTTGATGACCATAGGGCTGGGTAACAGATCAATATGTTCAATCAATATACATTATCATTATCATCTTGATATTTCACCATGTACTGTCTGAGATTTGGGATATGGTTCTTATCATGATATGACATAAGTGTTGTCTTTTCCTGGTTTAAAAGGCTACATCACAGTACAGTGATGTCACTTTCTGAACTTACCAGAGCTTTCTGCTGGTTCTAAGAGAAATCTTGTGTTTTAAATATTCTATGGAAATAAAATAGTCATTGGTAACAGGTCATAGTATCATAATTGAGTATGAAAGGGGCATCCTCGAAAGGCTCAGTCCTTTACAATCACAACCTTCACCACTTTTTCAAACACATGATTGCATAAAGGATATTACTGCATGGGCTCAGGAACACTCCGCAAAACCAAGTGATTGCATTGGTTTTTATTTACGTTTTACACAGCTTCCGAACTTTTTTCGAATCAGGGAATGCACAACTAATCTTATAACTTGGAAGTTTGATTAGAAAACATAACTAAGAAGAAAATGAAATGGGTGGGATCTAGTCTGGCAAAAAACTGCAGCCGGTGCCAAAACTGTAGCTGAACTGAAAATTCCAAACAGAAGGAGGGCTTCCACATAAGACTGAGCTGAACTCCCCTGCCGGTACAAGCGGCAGTGATGGACCAATGGAGTGGAAGAGAAGAGTGGCAGAAAAGGGAACAGCCACAGAGGAAGGGAGAGGGGGTGGTAGGAGTATTGTGAGACATCTTGAGTGTAATATAAATGGAAGGATGGGGGACATGGGTTGGAAGTGAATAAAACATGGGAAATGCAGTTAATGTTTCAGAAAGGTTCTGAACCCACTGGACCAAAGACAGGGGAGGGAGGAAAGAAGGATAAAATGATTAGAGAAATAGGAAGAGGGAAAAAGAATGGTGTAGGAAAGAGGGAAGGCGCAAACAAAAAAAGAGGAAAAATGAAGAGGAAGAGTATAGCCAAGTGTGATGGGGAAAAGGCAAAGAGGTCGAGAGAGAAGATATAAAAAGCATGAAGATGAGAGGGAGAGCTACAGTATTATACAGAGCAAACATGGACAGAGTGTATAGAGCTGTTCTGAGCTAAAAATGTCAGAACGTCACAGATGAAGACCTAAACTCAGCACTCACCAGAATGGCTCGGAATACAGTGGAGCTGATCCCATCAGCCACCTCAAACTCTCCCTTTTCATTGGGCCGTGTGAAGTTGTGGTCCCGCCCAGAACCAAACATCCTGAGAGAAAAGGAAAACAACAGATGAGATCATTGTTGCTGTTGGAATCATGTTCTGATCAGCTCCAAAACTGGAACAGCACATTAAAGATGCTGAAAACTCTGAAGCTTTTATACTTTCTTGTAATCACAAAAGAAAAAGGTTTGGTTTGAAAATGAAAGTCATCAAAAGAACTTCTTTTAAGACATACTAAATCACAACAAATCTCCATTTAATGGCTGTTATTCTGGGAAGAAAAAGAGTCCCAACTGATTCATGGTTTATTCATTATAGAAAAATCTATGTGAATTATTCGGCATCAACAAATTATTAATAACCAACATTCACACGTTTATATATACACCGCACACAAACACCATCTGCTGTTTTATTGTTAAGTGACAAACACTAGACCATTATTGAGGGAATTGGCAGCATCAGAACTGCATTTCACAGGCTGAATGTTGAGGTCAAATTTTACAAGAAGTCTGCTGGAATGTTTTGGGATATGAAAGGACACTAAACAGGGGGGAGCTGTTCTTTCAGCACCAGTACAGTTAATGCTTTTAGCTTCTGGGAATGGCAGATGGTGGGCAGAGTGAAAGGGGAAAAGATAAAACATCTAAAATACCTATCCTCTTTAGTAACGCTTAAAGGGAAATAATAATACTGTTATATGCATCCTGTAGTATGGTTTTACAGTTTATATCTAGCTGTTGCAGCACACAGTTCGCAGCAGCACGATTTGAAAACTCACATATAACACACGCACTTCACACACTTCGGTGGCTCACCCTGCGCATATCACTGCAGCCATTTGCTGCGTGCCCTTCCCTCTCTCTCCCCATCATTCCTGTCTATCAATACTGTCCATGAAGAATACATGTTTCATCCCGAACCATCATGGCATACGGAAGTCACCATTTTGTGCATGCAGTCACACAAAGAATTTATTTGACTCAGTTACACTATGGTGAGCGCATATGTCAGTGGGTGAGATTATTACCGTTTTGATCCACACTCAATCCAGTAAATGGCCTAAAATCTGCTTTCCAGCTGCTATTAAACATCAAAAGCAGAAGAGGAAGGCACTGGTGCCATGTACTATGGAAAGCTCAAATGAGACAGCAGAGCTAGAGGACAAGCTTGCTTCTTTTAAATCAGCTGTGTGGGAACATTTTTGAGAGCAAGTGATGGATCAGATGAGGACGGAGCGTGTTGTTCGACAGTTGTATGCAAGTGGAAACATATCGAACATTTTGATGCATTTTAGGTAGTCACCCAGATGTGTCAATCACCCAAACAAAGGGTCCAACACCTTCTTCACGCTCTCTTTAAGCAGCTTCTAGATTTACAAACACACGCTAAAAAGCAGCCAACATTAGCAGAATCGTTTAATCATTGTGTTCTGTATGAGAAGAAAGCAGCCCGGTGGACAGCTGTTACAGATGCAGCCATGTTGCATATCGCTAAAGATATTGTGCCCGTATATACAGTGGAGCCGGAGGTTCATCCACATGCTGAAAATGGTCGATCACAGGTTTGTGCTACGAAGCCACAACAGGGCTTGTCTCAAGCCAGAGGAAGCAGACAGGCTCGTCTTCCTGGCCAAAAATGTGTAAAACAGACACCAAGCACACACATCATGTCCTGTACATCTACCAACATGTCATGTTTCAAGTGAGTTCGAAGGTGCACTGTTTACAATGGCAGGGCAAATTTGTTTAAAATAAAAGCATTATAATAAATGCAATGCAATTTCTTTGTCATTTGAAGTTTGTTTTTGAGGAGGAAAAAAATTTATTAAAATCGTAAATCGAGTTTGATGTGAAAAATCTGAGATTCAACTTTTAGGTCATATCGCCCAGCCCTTCCAGAACTGTAAGGCATCATAAATAATTCATCCACCATGGGCACCTATACATATGTACATTTAATTCATGTGTCAGTCATTACCTGCCCAGCATGGTGTTTGGTTGAGCTGTGAAGATGGCGGGATCCACCACAAATCTTGTATTGTCCACAATGAGCGTTACTCTTTCTCCCAATCTCAGTCCACTGCGATGCCCCTCTTTACTGCTGAGGTCATACACATAGATCATATCACACAGTCCTTGGCCGACTGTCTTGGAGTGGTGCTCTGCTCCAGGAGGAACAAGGGCTCGAGGTATGTGTCCCCCGATCAAGGCCCCTCCAAAATGGGAATAGGGAAGAGAAACCCTGGGAGGTCGTGGACTGGAGGATCTTGAGGACGAGCCTCCATCGCCACGTTCACGATCTGAGGGAGAAGAAGACACATGAACAGCACTGAAGCAAGTTTTTCAGTCAAACGTGCTGTTACAAGATGGAGAAGAAACAATGACTTGGCAAATGAACTCAGACTTTTCTTTTTTTTCTCTCTCTTTCTTTTCTCCTCACCATGCTGCCGAGTGGGAGAAGTGACATTCCTGATGCAGGGCGTCAGCTGACTCTCCCCTCTCTCATGGGAGGAGTCACGTGAGCGGTCGCTGGAGCGTCGCCGTTGCTCCCGGTAATGTTCTGCTCCTACTCTCTCTCTCGCCCCTCCAACAGCACCACTACTGGCCCCGGCCCCGTACAGACTCATGGTGCTGACCTGCTGCGTGTGGTGGTCGCAGTCCAATACTGACAAGCCACACTGTCGGTCACTGCTGGAGAGTGGAGAGCACAAACAAAGAAAGTCAAAGTTGTGAGCATGTCTTTCATTTAACCAAACAGCAGCAGAACTTGGAGTGGCAGTGCTGAATGTTAATTCAATGTGTTGTTCAGACTGGACTGATTTTGATGTCTGATGATATTATTGGTGATATTTGGTGATACAAGAATGTCAGGTGGTCTCACTTTGAGTTTTAGTAAGAATAAAAGATGACCCAAAGGGTACATGGCTTCAGATGTGTTATCCATTTATGAAAAAATAGGCTACAATACCAACACCTCCAAAATATTGTATGTTACAAATGTGTTTTTAAAACTAAAATCCAATGCATAGTTAGTGTAATCCAAGCCTCGTGATGCATGAGACTGCAAATTGATTTGAAAAGACGCTACTTACACAATCAACGTACAGTCAAGATAGTGCACAACTTCAGATGGGGTCTGCACTAATTTTTGCTTAGCAGCTACAGTGAACATTTCAGCTTGAAAAGGGTGGAATAATGTCATTTCAAATCAATTTTGAACCTCGAAACTTGGAATATACCGGACGAGTGGCTTCATTTATTTTTTTCCCATTTTAAAACATTATCACATAAAAACTTGACAGATTTCTACCAAACTTGGATGAAAGGTCTAAGCCAAGAATAGACTGCATTTCGGTGTGGATCCAGACAAAGGGACAGATGCAGGATTAAAAAAACAAACTTTTCTGAAACATTGGAAGATATGATGTTTTTCTAATTTTTCCAGGTGTTTTCAGGCTGATATCTATGTGTCGTCATATATAGTGGCAGACTTAAGAAGCTACTGCTGGATATAGAAGAGACAGTCATTAAAAAACTTTCTGACTAACTACCAGTCACCTGTGCCACGACAGTTTAACATCATCAGACAATTCAGCAAACGGAAAAATATTCTGTGACGGTGAACTCCAAACTACCATAAAAGTTTGAACGTCAACTCCAAGTGGGGTGACATTACTCATCATAGAGAAACCAAAGCACTGATGCATGATTTCCTGCAACAATGAGATAGATTACCCGGAGCTCAGATTAGATCCTCTTCAGGCACACTCACACGCATAGTTGTGCAAAAATGGCTCAGGGGTAAAGGGTTTGTTTTTAGCGTGCTGAGCTGAGGAACAAGTAGAGGGCTGCAGTCAACTCATGTGAACCCTTTACAGTGCCTGAGTGCTGCAGAAACAGGGCCGACGCAAAACTACCAAACTCAGCCTGCAGCCACATACACACAACCCAGTGTCCATTAGGGAGTGTATCCACGTGAAACAAACTGAGTGAGAGACAGGGCAACACACGGAAACAGTTCGCTTGTTCCTCAGACATTTTTTGACTGATGGGTTAACAACCACTCCAGCCTTGGAGCGAGTGATGCTTCCTTGAGTGGTCCGCTGTAACTCAAAGTTTTTCCAGAGACAGACAAACAGCCCTGAGAGAGCTGTTATAATATCTGCCCTCCATTTCAGAAAGGACTTAAATACACAATCTCGTGCACACATTAATGCACATACATGCACACACTTGAGTACCACTCAAAAAGTTATGTGACTAGTTTAACTCTATTGACATTTCTTATTTTAGGTTGTATTGCTCAGAACATCATGCCTAAAACAGTCCTTTTCCATTCAGTTACTTTCTCTGATGAAGAGTTTTATTCAGCCAAGGCTGTAATTCAATAATGCATGGGAACTCAAACGCATAATATGCTATTGACTTTGACAGCTATACAATGCAGTTACAAGTGGGGAAATTTTCAAATATATGAAGATCTGAAACTAAGAGAGGAAGTAAAGATGGAAGGGGGGTATTAGATGTAGAGCTGCAACAATTAATCAACTAAAGAAAAAAAAAACTCCTTTGAAAACTAATAAGTCAATTCAGTCATTTTTCTAACAAAAACGCTGCAGCTTTCTTGCTAAACAACTGAAGCAGATGGTGACATGTTTGAAAACTTACAGCTCGTCCGGCATAAGTCTCCAGGAGCCCAGAGATACCAAAGTGATTTGAAAAAAATGTTATTTACGATGTTTTTAAAGCTGAAAGCTTCACTATAGCTGCTAAGCTAAAAGGGTGTAAAAATCATCTTTTCAAATCCATTTGGGATCTCAGGGGCTTTGGAAGACTTGCATTACACCGTACAAGCTGTATGGATGCGGTCGTCTTCGGTTGTCGTTTGTTTAAAGTCCCCAGCTACTTCAGTTGTGTAGTTTTGCTGTGAAGCTCCAGCAACTACAAAACTTCACTTGACTTTCCATCAGCACGGGGTGGGTTGATAATGACTGACAGACAATGATAATGAATTTTCATTTTTTGGTGAACTGTTCCTTTCAATGTAAGAACTTGTTACTTTTATTGTCATTATGATAGTAAATGAGTCTTTCATTTTTGGATTGTTTGAAGCTGTCACTGTTCAATGGTATAGAGCATAATCGCACATTCAGACAGAAATATCAGGCGATATGCTACAACAACAAGCAGCCACGTGTAAATGTGTGCTGATATAAGAAAGGGAAATGAAACCAAACCTTTTATAATTCCAGTCTG
Organism: Diplodus sargus; assembly: GCA_903131615.1. NCBI lineage: Eukaryota > Metazoa > Chordata > Actinopteri > Spariformes > Sparidae > Diplodus > Diplodus sargus. The sequence continues at coordinate 275,477 of CAEMYA010000267.1, forward strand.
GTGTATCATGATGAATAACATTCCTGTAACTGTGTTGATGAATGTATCCATTTCACTTCTACTGTGACATTGCATCTGGCTACCTGATCAATAACGTTGAGCTTACAGGGCAGAAACACATTCAGATCTCAGTAATGAAGAGAGCCTTGCTCTCTTGAGAGGAGCTGCTTTGAAATATGATGATGGCCATCTACTGTCGACTGTGGAATCAGAGAAGTGGAAATGGGAGCAAGGAGGGATGAGTGACTCAAAGAGTTCTTTTTTTTAAAAAAATTATAAAAAGGAAGTTGGTGACAGAGCCTCAGTACACCCTTCTATTCTGCACTGCACATGACCAGACACAGAAAAAACCCCACTAAAACATAAAACCCTGAACTATCTCATTGAGTCACACAAATAAATAGAAATCAAGTGCAGATCAGTTCTTAAAGATTAAATTAGAGGACTTTCTTTTGTTTCCAAGCTCCGCATCCACTGAAAAGGCCATCAATGTTTTGGCATAGCTTCAAAGGCTGGTAATGACAGAAGCCTGCCTGGATACTGGCTGACATCTGAATGTGCTGGACAACCAGTAGGTGGCCAGCTGACTAACAGACTGATTGTGTGGCTAATTGGGTAACTGTCTGGGAGGGCAGACCCAGACAGAAACAACTAAGATGAAGCAAGACCAGTGAAGAGATGACACTAAATCATCAACAGTGCAGTCAGTGGCTGCACATCACCTTGAATTTCCACAACCGCCTAAGCTACACTCAGTCAAGGTCATAGATTCATTTTCCATTTTTGGTAGATGGCATCTCATCAGTCATGTGATGCTTAAGATTATATCTATAAAACACAACGCAGAGGATGTAATTTACATTTACAAAGGATTTAACAATTTTATTAATATAGACGTGAAGAAAATCAGTGCATACAGTGCTAGTTAACTTTTAAATCCTGCTCCAAAGAGTACATTTCAGAAATCAGAGAGGCTGTTCTTGTTCTCTTTATACCATGTCAGCTTCACAGTATAGCTGCAGACTCTGGCAATGTCCTTGAAGACAAGGGTCACAATAGATAGCAGCTGAGGAATGGAAGAAATGTGCTCACAAAGATGGGCATTGCATGCTCGCATGCACGCACACACGCACGCGCGCGCGCACGCACACACACACAGAACAACTTCCTGCAGCCTATCTAACAGACAATATCACTCAAGAACGTGAGAAAAAAATGGCATTCAAGGCAATTCATTGAAGGGTATAGAACAGTAGTCAGCGCAGTGGTTCATTCTGACATGCTTATACATTATACTGAAGAGAATACTGTCGGGGGTCTCCTTTCTGAAACTGCCACAATTAAGCGATCTAGAAAGCTATAACTGTAACACTACTGCCTAACAGAGCATGAATGCATGGTATATCTCAAATGGGATTTAAATGCTTGGCAGAAATCGGGTAATAATAACTAAAGTGGCCTTCCAGCCAAACAGGCAAGCAGCCAGTGGCCTGACCAGCAGGGTCGAGGGAACAAAAGAACTGAGGAGGCGATATTTCACTGAGGGCAAGCAGCTCCTCTCATCTTTCACATGGCAAAGCAAATCTACAGCAGCCAAGATTTCACACAGCCAGGAAGAACTAGAGGGGGCTAACATTTCACTTGTCCAATTTCCTGTTACTGAGCACCACCCCCTGATATCACCATTTCCCTTGTTATTTGCTGAATAGATCAATGGCCTATAGTGCTCATAAGCGCTCCGAATGCAGGTTCAATGTGTTAAATACAAGCCAAGTTCTCCTACCTTTCCAAGACACAATAACTCAAGGCGGCCTGTCAATCTATTAAAAGCACGAGGTGAGAGCCCTAAGGGGTGAGGGTCCCATCTATTATTTAGGGGCTGCTGACACGACACACAGACGGGCAAAGACAGGGAATCTGCTCTCTGCAGCAGTCTGGGCTGAAATCCAGCAAAGGGATGCTGAATATGTGATTTCAAGAGGGAAATACCCCCATTTACCGTCAATATGAATAACATCCTCATTTTTTCATATATCTTTCTGGAAATATTATATCAATTTCTCATATCATGTAACACTAAAGATTACTATTATGTATCATAAGATCAGTATTTGCTCTGTACTGAGTACGAGGTAGTCCGCGGAAGTGAGTCCCATAATTATACATTCAGAGATCTTCTTTCTAGGACACTAACAGAAATCTTGTATTTACAGTAAATCACACAAAGAGCAGAGTATTGATAGTGTGCGCATGTAGCACAATGACAAGCTAAAAAAAAAAAAAAAACAAAGACAGAAAAAAAAACAAAACCCTGCGCTGTGAAAGCGGACGGACGTGCACCTACCGGTCGGTATCAGAGGGCCAAGTGAAGACAAAGCAGCAGGGGATGAGCTGCGGGATGACAGCGGCACAAAAGCCTTGCGCTCCTCCGAACAAAGCGGGCTTCCCGGCAGCTTCAGCATCCTCGCACATTACTTTCCAACTTCATCAGCATCGTTTCACACACTCGAGCTGGACTTTCACTCGCTGGTAAAATCCAATCGCTTCGACCCAAACCTCTAAATGTGTCTACAAGGCGAGGGAGACGTGCACCGGCGAGTCATTCAGAGTCACCGGAGGGACCTTAAACTGTGAATGGCCGCGTGCTTGACTGAATCAGGGCGATGCTGCGTTCACGAGCTGCTCGTAAGCTCCCCCTTCCGAGTGCTGCCTGTACTAAAAGTGCATTTCATGGATGCCGGTCCTTAATAGCAACAACAGATCTTACTTATAGACCATCATTGACTGCAGGATGTATTTAACATTATTGTATGCAGTAGTCAGCACGCCCAACTAAACGTAACGTGGGCAGTGTTATGGAAACTACAACAGAATAAAACATTCTTCCATTAATCACGAGCTCAATTTCTATAAAATGTTAAATAAAAAAACAATTTAAAAAAAAATACAAATAGTCAGAATTCACTGCTACAAAGTCATTTGTACAAAGAAATTTTCCAGATTTATCATTTGATCTGTTGTTTTGTTTTCCCAAATGAGCTCAAACCAGACCACATAACTGCAACATTTCCAACATCACTTGAAGGCAGCATCAAACAAGCCTTTTTTTCTTAAAGACTGTCATCCTTCTTTTCGAAAACCATTTTGGGAAAAATACCAACTTTTAGAATATTACAAAAGTTATATATAAAAAGTAAAAAAAATTTTTTTTTAAAAAGTTCACAAAGGCGATTGAAAATGTCGAGCTGAATAACTAGTATTCACACGAGCACCAAGAGTCCCTATTAAAATACAGGCGTGCAGCTTTTCTCAAATGGTCCTGTATTTTTTCTGCTCCTTCAGCATCAAGATTGCAAGTGCAAAACGAAATATGCCATTTGAAATGTAATATTATAACACAGGAATTGGATGACATGGCAATTGGAATATCACAATATATTTGACAATATACCTCAATATCAATATGGCACTAATATTGTGGGATTGATTAAGTGCTTTCACAATATCAACAAAACTAATATTAACACACATAGAATTCTGATAAATGTAGATATACGATGACTAATTTGGTAAAGGTAAGTATCAGAACAACTAAACCAGTCTAGTCAGTTCAGAAAATGGCACCACTTTACTGTAATGCAGCCTTTAAAACCAGGAAAAGACAACACCTGATGTAATATCATGATATCCAAAATCTAAGATGATATATACTCTCACTCACTATAAGAATAAATATCAATATATTTCGCAACCCCGTTATAACATACCTTCATAATCAAAATCAAACTGTTTTCCACCACCTTTAAAAGAAGCACTATGTCTTCTGATTAACATTTCTTCCCAAAAACTACGAAGATCTTCAGTGACTGATTTTATGTGCCTCAACAAACTAAACAGACCAATTCCCTTTGGTTCCATGACTGAATAAGTTAAATTAACTCACCTTAGAGCAACACAATTTCATGCTGTTTTACTCTGAGTATATTTGGCAGACCTTGCCACCTTTCTAGCTTCAAACAATGTTCTGGGAACTTGTTTTCCTCTGAGAACGGAATTTTTCTTTCTGAGTTTGCGTTATTACCTTATTAATATTTTAAATATTAAAATTCTGAGTTTGTTTTCTTCTCCTAATCTGCATAGTGCCCCTTTAAGGGCACTGGTGAATTCAAAACTGTGTTCTGCAAGAGGGGCTGCTTGGGCAATGTCGCCTTCTTGACACCAGGGGACTCATTTGCAATCATATAAGTCATGTTGCATCAGCTCTTCCAGGCTGGAAGATAAGAGGCACATAGCTGAATGCATTTTGCTGTTATGCACCGATAAGACTACAATAATTTAAACTACAACAAAATCAGTTATATTTTTTGCAAATATATCCTCACCCCTTCTACATTTGATGGTCCAGATGGAGCCATCAATAGGTCACCTCGGGCTTTACCGGAGTTGTATCTCTTACGATAATGGTCACCAGGAATTCGGTTAATGCAAGGGATTAACCATAAGAACATCTGTCTGTACTACAAACATCGACTTTCTAAATAACATATATCCTCTGGACAACTAGTGCTTTGGTGTTTTTCTGTAATATCTCCTGTATCATTAAATTAACTCCGGGATGATCGATCGGATTGAATGAATCTGGTGAATTTAGGTGGTGGGCTAAATAATTAAGCTCAGACATCGATCATCCGTCAAGCAGTATGCACATAATAAACAGAAACCGCGTGAACACAGTTTAACGTTACCTAAACACTGCAGATACCAGTGACTTACACTCATGGGTGTTCATTTAAAGTTGACACCAATGCAAAGAGAGACTGACATGCACAGACATGTAAACTGTGACCTAACGTGGACGAATTTGCCTAACGTTACGTTAGACTAATATAGCCTAAGTGGACGTTAGCTAGCTCAAGCTAGATAGAGTGAAACATGACACAAGATTCATGAATGTAATGCTAAAGAATTTACCAACACCACGCTCCCTAATGCTAGACCAACGATGGTCACATAGGTTTCATTCAGCAGTGTGTACTAGTTACCTTTCAACCTACATCTTCTCTCACCGCTGTTAACCAGGTGGTACCAATTAAAGGAAATAAACTGACAGTTATTCTGTCACAAACATCAATTTGGCACAGTTATATATCGAATACATTTACAGCTGCTGTGTTTACGAGTCTAGCTGTGCAAGTACTTACCAACGATGTCAAAGGCAAAGCGTCAGTCAACATCGTGCTTTACAAAGACTTTAGAGCGGATAAGAGGATTTTAGACTTTTTGGTTAGGCTGTTAAATTAGCGTTAACCGCTAAGCTAAACACCTCGCCAGCCGTAAGGGGCTATCGTTAGCCAGCTAGCTAGCTGAGTCTGTTACCAAGAGTTTAAAACAACTTTCCTTTACCTCCTTACGTCAGGCTACATTCCGTTTTTAGACGTTTGGCCCGGTTGTTAAAACAGTCTGCTGTGCTGTCATTCAAATGCGCGGAAGACAAACGGCAAGGAGTTTTCGTAGACACCACTTCATGAGCTCACATCAACTTGGCTGAGGATTCTTTATTTTGGTTTGGGAGAGCGGAGTTCACGTGAAAACTCGCGAGACAACCGCTCATGCAAGGGATAATACACTCACCCAGCTGCCTATTCTGTGTTACATTTAGAGAACAATATGACTAATAACCCATTTACAACATTAAAAACATTTTCTTTTAATAAATTATATTTATCATATTATACACCCATCACTTATTTATAAAAAATAAAACGGCCTGATACAATGAAACATTGTATACATATACAAAAAATACACATTATTATTATGTTTTTGAAGTGCATAGTAGTATTTTTTTTTTCGTGTTACACTAAACATACAAAAGAAAAAGTAGCATTGATAGGTCTGCAATGTAATCACACATATTCTATAAACTAAATGAAATGTACATGAATTGCCCATTGATGAGGGCATCGTCAAATCATAAAATCATAAACGACACAGTTGGTCCAGCTCTCTATCTCCTTCACTAAGCAGCTTTACGAGTGGTTTACAACATCACTTGTTAAACAAAAGTGCAAACAACGGGGAGGCTTTGCCTTGTCAAGGCACAGTTTCCCCTTCAACAGTATCATCGACACCAATATCTATAAATAACATTAAATAAATAAAGTGAAATTGTTTAAATAAACAGTCTACAGTCTTTAAAAAGAGGGACCCATTCAGACACCTTGAAACAATTTAAACTAAAAACAGTTAAAAATAGTCTAAAGGATGTTGGAAATGTTGCCGCGACCGTTTTGAAGGCCGAATAAAATAAGGCAAAAATCACGTCTGCTTTGATTTGAGGAGCTTTTCCAAAAGGTTCAACGCGAGCTGGATCTCCTCCGGTGTCAGGTCGCTCAGGTCGGGCAGATCCTCGGGACGCATCCTCCTCCTCGCCCGGCCCGCCTCCTCGCTGCTGCCGCGGGCCGGAGCTGTGTGAATGCCCCGGAGCCTCATCTGAAGCCACTCCCGCCGCTCCTGCACCTGCTTGTGCTCCCCGAGGTTGTGCATGAGCTGGACCTCACTCACCGTCCTCTTCCTGTTCACAGGATCATGAAATAAAGCATACGTTAGTTTAACATAGCAACAATCGATCTGCTTGTTGAGTTAATATATTTTGATACGTTTATCTTAAAAGGGATAATAGCTAACTATAATAACCATCATTTATAAATGCTAAATGTAGGCCTATTGTTAATGAATTCATCTATTGCAACTTTTGATAAACGGTTACTTAATAAATGGTTCAGAGAGCAATTCATTATTTGTTAACAGGGAAGTAACTGTTAGCTAATGTTTAGTTAACTATACATTTACATTTATCAGTGATGGTTTTTACAAGTGGTACCACATGATGAAGTAGTGAAGTTGATCTGAAATTGATCTGAAAGGCCTTAAGATGGGGGTTACCTGAGGGGGCGCCCCTCACAGAGAGCGAAGACGTGTAAAATGCAGAGGGAAATGAACACCATCTTATAGTCCAGATTGCGCATGTTGACCTTGATGACCTGTTAACAACAAAATAAAATAACATTTTAATATTTCACAACATGAAATGTATTTGCAAAATATATATAAATAAATAATTAACTTATTTTTGCCCATCAACCTTATGCTAAAGCAAGTGAGGATGCTACTACACACAACCAACAAAACAATAACATTTTTGTGCATTTGTTTTCAGCTTGAAATCCCTTTATTCCCTGAGTTAACACACCAAACATTCAAATATATCCCGAAATCATCCTAAAAATTAGGTTGAACTAAAATGGATGAATGAATCAACTTGAGTTGATGTGTTTTCGCCAACATCCCTGATGACAAACAAGCTGAACATACCTCTGGTGGCTTCTCTGTGCTCTGTTCAAAGCAAAAGTTGTGTTCGTGGTTTAAAGTCAAGTCAGTCTGGTTTGGTGGCTATAGCTCCTGGCACTTATGATAAACACTGGACCCTCTGACTTCCTTTTATAGCCGCCGGGCCCAGCCATTGATGAGCTGCCCTCATTATTGCTGTTGATGTCACACCTTCAGCTCCTGGAGGGGGCTGGACAGGAATGACAACACCTCCTTTGAGCTTCAGGCTTTCACCACTGTCATACCAGAGCAAACTAATGGCTGAGCATGATGAACCCAAATACCTTTACGCCCACCTTACATGCATGAACACACACACACACACACACACACACACACACACACACACGCAAACACACAAACACCAAAATTCCAAACCTTATTATAGGAATGCCTGTTTCCCTGACATAAAACTTTGGTTTTATTGTTATTTCTGCAGGGGTTTGGTTCCCAGTGACATTTCATTTCTTCTAAACTTCACAACAATGTTTATCATCACATTTATGTTTGTTGAAATATGAGTTATTCTGATAAAAGTGAATACAGCATAGGCTATTTAGATAGTTTGTTTACTTAAAGGCTTATACATAAGGCTAGAACTTTCCCAAGCACTTTTAAGGCGCAAAAAACCGCCATTAACATTTTTAATTTTGCATGCTACTATTTTTTCTCTATCTCAGAGTGGTCGGGCCTATTAGTCCCCATCTCAAGTGACCTTTTTTGTCCGACTCCCAGCCCTCCGGACAACAAAAGCACCCCATTTGGATTTATGACTCTCATTGACCATTAAGGAGTCGCCCCGGTTACATAGGCATTTTACTCAAGAATTAACATTGTTTTCATGAGTTCACATCCCCAAAAGAGCTGGCCTGACGTCAGAGAAAACATCCTGAATCAAAAGGGTTCAGGAGGTGTGTCAGTGGGAGACGCTGTTGCCGTCACTAGCTTGGTCATTAGTGGTGTGTGCATGTGCTCGCTTGTCAACTTGAGAATCTCTCAACATCTGGAGAATCATGACATAGGCTACCCAGACCTACCTACCTTTTTTTTCAACTTCAACTGAGTGCGGAAAAGACATTGGTCATTTTATTCAGAACATATTTACCCTCACATCCACTGTGCTATCTGTACAGTAGAGTCTGAACATGAGAGGGTTTTTGAGGTTAATACCAACATCAGTATTTTAAAAAAAAAAATAGTATTGATATATTGGTTTATTTTAAGATATTACATACAGTAAAATATAACACAAAGAAGCTTACTGCATCCCAGCAGCCAAATTAAGTAATGGAGATACTCAGTCTAAATTACATCAAATATATTTGGCATTTCTGTACTACAGTTCATTTATCTGACAATATACCACACACCTATCATCTGAAATAGTTTGAGTTTCGTCTCATATATCTACCTGAAAAACAATATATTCCCCAAAATAATGTCTTGGTTGGTTAGAATGAAGCTATATGTTCCACTGTGATAACTTTTGACTGTAATCAAATATGGTTTTCAAAGGTCTTTTCCACTGCAGACATTTTGACTCATCATCGCACAACAAGCACATGTGTTAACATTAACGATGACACTGCTGTGTTAAGGTGTCCAATTAAGCTTTGACAGTAATGCAGCACGCACAATACCAGGACCTCAAGTCTGAACAGTGGTGAAATGTGACAAGCACATTGAATCAAGCATTGTAAAACAAGTTGAAAATACTTCTACTCCGCTTCACTGCACTTTTTACTCCTCTACGTGTTTCACAGCTATTAGTTGTGTTGTAGATTAAGATTTATAAATACAAAACACATGATAAGTTTATAACATATGAGACATTGTTACCCAACAGCATAAATAAGTGAATGAAATGAGCTTGTACTCAACCCTGCTACAGCAGTGCAGTGTTGTTTACACACTACTGTGTCAGTGATAATCACTGTAATGGTATGCTGTGGATTCAGATTTACATTGACACTGGGATATTTTCCTGCACGAGTACTTTGGCCTTTGATAATTATAGTATATGTTGCAGATAACACTTCTGTATACTTTCTTATTTCATTCGGTGATGGTATTGGTTCCATTTAAGTAAAGTACCTCAATTCTCTTCCACAGCTGAATCCAAAGCAGCTAAATGGAATTAAGCCATTAAGCCGTGTGTTTGGATCACACCCATGCTTATCCTATTGTGTTTCAAACTGAAATATTGTCAGTAAAAAAGGCCTGTCACTGACATGTTAGGGGCAAATTGCTTAAAACCTGGGTCAATAAAACCCAATATTTCTTTAATAAGAATCTTCTTTATTTGATACCACTAGCTGGAAAGTGGGGAAGTCAGTTTACATGCTCCTGATCCTCCAGAAAATATAAATTGATACTAATAACTCCATTTAATCTAACAAGATGTGCAGTAAGAAGGTGGTTGTAGTTGTCTTTTCAGATTATGAATTATCTTTCAGCTCCTAGTCCATACCTCTGTAAGAGATAATGTGTGTTATATTGTACATTGTGTTTTATTTCAATCTTGTTTCTCTTTGACAGAAATATGCAGATGTGATAACGTTGTGTATGGAGTAGTACACACATTGCCACAAGCCTCCTTGGCAACCATGTAGTCAGTTTAAACTCCACATAGTCTATTCTTAAGATGAATGATAATATTAACTATCTGATACATATCAAATCTGTGCACCCTCCACCCTCCCTCCCTATCTGTCATTCAGGCATCAGGGTTAAGTTCGTCCCCCTCAGCTTTCAGCCACAGGTGTCCAAAGGAAGATGAATCCACGAGCCCACGCAGCTCATGTTAAAAAGAAGCACCCTGCTACTTATTATGGTCACACACACACACACAGCACATTAGGTAACCACGAGGGTATGAGTTTTCTAAATGTAGAAGGAGCTGGGAATGGCGATGTCATGACACCAAGCCCCTGAATCTGTGGTCAAACTGATGTAAAGGTTAGAAAAATTATAAACGAGACGGCAGTTGTAGAGTGATGTATCTAACAATGAAGACCGCCGGGAAAGTAGAAGTGCCAGTTTATTGTCTGAAAAATTGCAGAACTTTAAGGTGTTGGTGTAAATGATGCCACGGTGATCATCTCTGACAGGTTCAAACATACTGATCATTGTTCTCATGCTTCCGTTCCCACGAGGAAAAAGGAACATGACGGCATCGGTAAAGAAGGCAGAGTGTGATGTTATGCCAGGCAGCTCAAAGATTTCTGAGTAACTTGGAAATCGCTGAAATGTCCATATTTACATTTAAAAATGTAAGTCTAAACTTTTATTCAAACAGTTTGTGTGTGAGTGAATAAAACCTCAAAGTTTTGCCAGGACATTAAAGCATGAGGTGATCAGACAGCAGTATTGATTGAGGTCAGCCAGTGTGCACCTGTTGATACATAAACAAATGGCTCACGTGGTCAGTGATAAAAGTTGCGTACATAACAGCTTTTTAAGATTTACGGCGATCGGTGTGGACCTTGACCTCCATTTGCTTTCCCGGGATACTATTACGGACTATGGTGTCCACGGCCTGTTTAGATGACACCCGCTGAACACATCGACCTCTGACCTCAGTGTCGCTCCTAAACCTTGTCGTCCTCATTACCTCATGCTGCCTTAATGTGCAGCATGTTACCTCCGGCATGCCAATGCATCAAGGTGCGTGGGAATGCGACTCGGCAAGAGACTTTAGGTCAAAGTCAGCAATCCCAACAGATTCATCTTTATATAGAGTCACTCCGCTAAATGGAGCTGTAAACAAAGGAAGTGCTAACTCGCTGGGCATGACCATTAGCCTGACATTCTGTTGCAAGTCAGGTGCATCCGAAGGGCAAGCTGGTCCCCAAGACTTAAGAATAGTAACAGTGGAGTAAATAAGGAGAAGAGGACTGCTATTTCAGTTTAGGCTTTGACTTTTATAGAGGGTGACGGCATGTCCTGAAACGGGTGACAGAGAACGTAACATTGCACAGATGCTGCCGGTCTCATGTCACTCCAAAGAGCATTTGGAGAAAACAAGAGAACATCTCATTAGCCTACCGATGAGGGTTGTGGCTTAAGCTTACAATAAATGGACTGAGATTTTTCTGAAAGAATTTGATTAGTTTATCGAAAATGTTCCATGTAGTATTTCTATATTTTTGCAGCACTTGTGGCATCTGACACATTTTGTGAAATTATTCATATTAATCATCTAGTCACAACCATGCCAGTGGAAAGTCAGGTGAAGTTTTGTAGTCCACAAAACATTTCTGGAGCTTCACAGCAACACTCTCTTGAACAACTGGAGTAGCTGGTGAGTCACTTTAAAATGTAAAAAAAAAAGAAAAAGATCCAAAAAATCAACATAAAATGGTTACAAAGTGCTTCTCCAGCGTAATCCAAGCCTCCAGAAACCCTGACAACTCAAATTGTTTAGAAAAAAGACGTTGATCACAAACTCGATGTTAATGCTTTTAGTTTAGCACCTACAGTCAAGATTTTGGTTTAAAAAAGGGTGTAAATAGCGTCTTTTCAAATCAATTTGGGATTTGGGTGCTACTGGAGACCTGGATTACTCTGTAGGAGCTATCAGAAAGCATTTTATGTTTTTTCATCTGTTGTTTTCTTAACATTTTAAAAAAAACTCTCCATCTACTTAAGTTGTTGAGGAGAATGCTGCCATACTGTTTTGCTGTGTTACTGTTTTTGTGGACTCCTGTGGATTTTACCCAACTTTCCATCAACATGGGCATGAGTAAAGAATTAATGTGATATATTTTTGGGGTAACTAATCCTATAAGGGTAATTAACTTACAGTTGTGTCTTTATCCAGCTGATCAAAATTTAGTTCAATATTCACACCTCTTTTTAGTTGTTTTCCTGCTTAGTCGCCATTGTTTGCCACCAGGCAGGTTGTATGCAGTCAGTTCATCTGAGCTTTTACACTTAACAGTTTCCTACTGTGGCAAGACGCGAGGTCGATGAGAGCGGAGTCTGTGGGTCTGAACATCTAGACATCAAAACAATAATCTAAAAGAGGCTCAAAAACTTGAAGCGTCGCAGAGTATCACAATGACTTTGTATTTTCATCGCTAGGACCAACACTGACACTAAGTCGTTTGATTTATTGTTAATATAATAAAAATGCTGAGCTTATCTTTAAGTATCGTGGAGGTAAAAATCTTGAAACATTATCTGTACAAGTGCAGTGCCCGTAGGAAATCTGTGTTCCTATAGAAAAGTGAGAGGTTAAGAAGCACTTTCACTGATGGCCAAATGAGGCTGTTTGAAGGCGGAACGTCGGGGATATTTAGGTTTGTTATGAAATCCGATATTCCAGGGTATAATTGTTCGTTTCTGACTATTTTTGATTTTGCCATTATATTTCACCTTAAAAACTATTTACTTGGTGTGATTATTTTCAGCACAACCTCACATATGTGACTGTACAGTTATTTTTTCATTTTGACATACCGTATTAACACAATAGACCTAAAATCACAAAAAAAGATAAAATCTGAGTAGAAAAAGTTATTTTTTACTGTGAAAACCACAAATATGTTTAACAAACCATTTTTTATTACTTATAATGCAAATATAAATTGTTGTTTGCTGAATCTGTGCCTACACTTTAAAAATGTACAAAGTTCTGTTTAACTATTTACATTTAAATGCAGGCAATGCTCAGGTCTGCCTGAGCTCCTTCCAGCTGAATGAAGAGCTGCACTGCCTGCTCCAAATTCAGTTTCTTCTGTTTTGACTCATTAAACAAAAAACCGACTCCACTACACACTAAACACACGACACCAAACACTACATAACACACTACTATACACTCCAAGCACGCTAAATGTCAATATCGCTGTCTGTACACCGGCCGCCGTTGCCTGTCAATCATCCGCCGACGTCCCTCCCACAACTTCCTGTTCCTCTACAACCAAACTTGCTGCTTGAACACTTTCGTGACAAAAGCCCATTTTTACCGTTTCTTCTGCACCAAACACAAAGCAAACGTGATGGCAATGTTCACGAAAAAGCGTGGCGGACATTATTTACCCCAAGTCCGGTTTTGGACAGGCCGGTGCGTCCGGTCCGTCAGCTCGGCCGTGTAGGTTAGCTAGCGGCTAGCGGCTAGCAGCTAGCTACACACGAACATCCACAGATTCTGATTCCACTTTGTTTTTCCGCGTGTCTCCGCATCTCCTCAGACCCGAACAGACCGGCACGGTCTTGTTTAGTCTCATTAATCCACAACAGTCAGTTTAGATCATGCACAGAACAGAACGGGACCGAACCGCCGGCTAGCTCCAGGCCCAGCTCGCGCCGCTGCAGGTATAAATCCGCTCTCCTCAGACCCGAACAGACACGGTCCGGTCTCGTTTGGTCTCATTAATCCACAACAGTCAGTTTAGATGCACAGAACAGGACGGGACCGAACCGCCGTCTAACTCCCGGTGCAGCTCGCGCTGCCGCAGGTATACATCCGCTTGTTTCTTAATGTGTGTCGTAGTCCTGAGCTCTGCAGTGACTGGCTCTAATGCGCATGTCACTGTGGGGGCTCCGATAGACTATGCTCCAGAGTGTATAAAGCCCGGTATCATTGTAATCCAAAAAAATCCGCATGGCACACCCTTGAACCAAGCAGCAGCCATGTTGAAACTCTCAGGTCAGTCTGATCCTGATCCGCAGAGATATTTCACATACATACATACATACATACATACATACATACATACATACATACATACATACATACATACATACATACACACACACACACAGACAGACAGAGATTCCTTGCTTTTATAGAGAGATTTAGCTTTGTTCATGAGAAGAGGTGGGAATAAAAAGGTTAGATGTGGTGTTCAGCAAATCAATTCAACTATTGAAACATAGTTAAACATTTCACATCAAGAAATTATCTAACAACATCTCGCTTTATTATGCTTAAATCTGACAATGAGTAGTAATGCTTAACAGTTTAGTGTGACTGTCAGGATTTATGGTGTAGGGAGAAGGTTCAACTTTAACTGTGAGTGAGGTCAGCTGCATTACAGGCAGTCCTTCGCTCCAGCCTGACCCTCTTTTCCTGGAACTGCAAACTGGCTTGTCCAGCCTCTTTAGGTGACGCCGCACCATCATTTTGCTCCCACCAGACACCACCATGTCAGGCCATTACCACAGCCTAAACTCCTTTCACTTAGATAGACTGATTGCTTTGATCAGGCGTCAGGGGGACAAATGATTCATATGGCAATTTGAGCTAGTCTGAGTGCTAAAAAGTAGGCTATTACAAGCCATCAAACTCTCCTTCTTATCTTCACACAGCCAGCTTTCAAGTGGTAACTCTGCCATGAGCCTAAAAAGGCATAAAACCATGTGCCCCAGGAATTTTGTTCAATGCCACTTTCTGCAGTCTAATCGAGCACGATCAAATTACCAAACTGATTGACAAAATGAAAGTCATGGGAAGGATCAAATGAAAGTCAATCAATCAGTCTGGTGGGCAGACTAATTGATTAACTTTCATTTGATCCTGTTTTATTGTGCCAGAGTCAGTGCTCTCTTAAAGGTGCACTGTGTAGTTTCAGGGAAGACATTTTAATCGGAAGAGAAAGATCTTAATTTAACTTAATATTTACTTTAATGCTAACTGACCTTAAAGGACAACACAACATCATACTGTTTGACTTTGTTTACATGTGGCAGACTCTGCCACCATTCAAGCCTCAAACAGTGTTCTGGGAACTTATTTTCCTCTGAGAACAGCTTGTTTGTGAGTTTGTGAGTTTGTATTATTACCTCATTAATATTGTGCAGAGTACGTATAACAAATGTTCCATTCCAGTGGTTAAGTCAAGGTCAGCAGTGACCAGAGATGTGGACTCAAGTCACGGTGACTTGGACTTGAGTCTAATCAAATCACTGTTTTGATGACTTTCACCTTGACTTGACAGAAAATTCATGACTTCAGACCGACTTGGACCGGGAAATTAAAGATGTGTGACTTGACTAGACTTTAGACATGATGACTCAAATGACCGAGGGCCGGACTCGACTTGACACAACCTGTGACTTGACTTGACTTGCCTGACATGGGACTCGCCTGAGACTTGGACCAAATGGCTTGAGTCACATGTCTGGCAGTGACTAATAGAAACTGTGAATCAGAAACCTTTATGAACCCCGTCGTCAAACTACCAAAGCAATCTAAAATGTGAAATGAGATGAATCCAGCATGACTCATTTTGTTGAATTCATAATCGCTAGCGGAACCTATATACTGCAAGAGGAGCTTATTATAGGATCCAGTCTTTTCAAAGAGAGAAACAATTGAGTCTTTAAAAAGTGTGAAATGGTCTGTTACCCTGGCAGCAGGATGTGCTGAACAACTTCCACAACAATCTCTGTCTTAAATTGAGAAATATCAAGTCAAATACCAAATATCATGAACATGAAAGTGTTGAGGAGATTTTTGCCCTGACAAACAAAACGAGATAAAAGTCAAAGAGTGAGTCACTATTTACCAGCATTAAGGCAGTTCTATATGGCAGAGACATCTGCTTAACCTGACTTCTGACCTCAGAATTTAAAGACTTCAGGTTAAAGACCGAGCGCCAAATACAATTACACAACTACAAGCAGCCTGACACCAAAGGAAGGATGTCTGCTTCCCAGCTGAGGCCTTGTTCTCCCATTCTTCATAGAGATTTCACAGTTGGATATTAGCAGGCAGGAGTAATGTAGCACCTTGGATGAATGAAGTGACATAAGAGATGGGAAACAGACAAAAAATGGTACCAATCTACAATTCACATGATGTTATAATCACCTCAATCCTGTGTTTGGCCTGACAAAGACTCACATATTATGAAATCAGTCTTCAGTCTCCTCATTAGACCTCTGAATTGACTACACAGACACAATATTTCAAATACAATCAGAGGCTGACTTGTAGGCCAATTATCTATAATGAATGGGAAGAGTATTAGAGAGACCTTACTTAATCTTACACAGGTGCGATGCTATCACATTAACAAAATCTGTCCACAGACAAAAAGGCAAACAGATACACAGACACACGTATATAAACACCTGGCAAAATGATTAAAAAATGCTTCTGTTATAGTTCTAGCTCCAAAAAGTGTCACCGGGAACATATTTTGCTGGGGCGGCACCCACACACAGCTGGTCACAAAGTGAAAAATTTACCAGGCGACACTGTCGCAGCTGGTGGTGAAGTTCATTGTCTTCAACAAACTAGTTCAAATTGACAAGATAGCTGCAAGAGCACATTTTGTTTGGAGATGTTGTTTTTTCACTTGGCATTTCCAGATAATGCAAAGGCAGAGTGTATCTTAATTGTTTCATGTAATATGTGGATTTTATGATACTGAGGTAAAACAGTCTAAAAACAAAGGTATCAGTGATTGTAGGGCAGCAATGAAGATGATATTTGACACAATCCAGAATCCTATAAACGAATCCCTATAGTCCACCCCACACTTTACCATCTCAAACAACATAAACAGCAAGGCTAAAGGATGTTCTTGTGTTAAAGCAGGTGGCACAGACACAGTGCAGGATAGAGGTTTTTGTCAAACTAATGGGATGTGATATAGAATTGGGTCACAGCACTACTTTGGGGAAATTGCCAGCCAGACTCTATAAAGGAAATGCTGTAATCTTGTTGGTCTGTAATGTAAGGTAGGTATATGTCTCTCCAGTGGCCCTAACTAAAATAATAAAAAAAAAAGGTTTGTGTGAAAAACCTTTATTGAAACTGCTGTTCTTCTTCTGACAAAATGAAAAATGAAAAGTACAGGTGTTTCAGTTGTTTAAGAGCAATGCTGCTGTTAATCAACATCCGTGAAGTCGTATCAATTGTAGATCAACATGTAGGACATTAGAACATTCAACATGACCTTGGAAATAGCATTATGAAAGAAAAAAAAAACATAATTTGATTTGGTGCTTATGTGAAGCTTTTATCCACATCTCATGACCTTCCTCGGCAGATGGAGTTGCTCAGTTATCATCGGAAAAATGTTTTGCTACGGTCTAAATTACTTGTCAAAATTGGCCAAAGGTCATTATCATCTAATGTCTTTCCCTCTCCCACATTTATTACACCATACACAGCCTCAATCATCCAAGCTTTGCCTGTGACTAGGGGATATTTTTGGAAAACAACTGGAAAAGCCCTTTCAGATGTCCTTCAGTAGATTAGCCAGCTGTGCAAAATTGAAGCGGAAATGGTAACAGACGAGCCCAAAACGCTGTCTGCTCTGCTGTCTGAAAGGTTTCCCAGCCAGCTCTGTCCTCCTCAGGCCACATCTACTCAGGGAGATTACAGTTTTTAACTGAAAGACACAGGGAGGGAATGAGTCATGAATCCTAACAACAGAGGTAGTCTCTGTGGAGAACAGGGTTTATGAAAGCAATTATTTGCATAGCGACAGACTAAATAAGGATGCAGCCGACTGGAGTGTTGATGAAGGAAGGATATAAACAGTTCAAATGTCTCTTTTGTTTGGGTATTTTTTTTTTTGTATAAATACACTGGCTACTCACAATCGCCAACGTTTTGACACTGATTTATGTCCCAGTATGAGATGCTGATGGTAAATTGCGGCATCTAGTGGTCTTATTGGAACACATTTTTTAATAAGGATTTTTTATTTTGAACCTCTTACCCGCACATTGACACTGTACTCTAGTCTCGGACACATGTTTCATCCAGGACAGTGACTTTACATTAGACAGGGGTGTCTGTAGTGTCGCGAGAAGACATTTCAAAGGTCAGCCTACATGTGATGTACTGCTCAACCCGGCATGTTTGCACGGACAATAGTAGTGCGTTGCATTTAAGGTTTGCTATGAAAACTGAGTAGACATTTTGTTATTCTTTAGAAGTTCTAAAGTGTGTTACTTATATCAAGTTATATATATACACAGACATCTTTTAGTGCTTCTATATGTAGGCCTACTTGGACACAAATATTAGAGTAAACTTGATTCAAAAATGAATATACATATAATAATGACAATGAGGTGTGAAACTGCTAGTTTTAAATCTCTGTAAACTTCCTAAACGCGTAACGACGTGGAGCTTTACGTGAAGCACCTGAATGCAACATGAACTCTCTGCAGCGGAGGCGGCCTCTCTGAAGTTTCCCGGCTTAAGCGCAATCTGCCTTGAGGTAATTATTAAGTTATTGCATTAAATTAATGGCTAATGACATGTTGCATTACAGTTTATAGCTTACAAAGATCATTATAAACTCGCCTGGTAAAAAGTATATCATTTACAACCGTCAGAATATGAGTTAGGGTCAAAATGACAGAAAGGTCAAGTTTTAGCTAAAGCTCTCATGTTTGTCATAATTGCGACCAATTGGACCTTTTTTTCCAGACATTAACTCGTACAAAACAGTACAAACTTTGGGGAAATGCAGAGAGTGTAAGTAGGCCGAGTGTCTAGCAGAAAAATCATGCTAGCCACTTCCCCAAAGTTGTAACGCTTCTTCACATTGATACAGTTAGCTATATTGTTGCAGACTCCGTTTGTGCCCGCGTCCTGAAGCGAATCGTGCCAGTTTGCTGAGTTTGCACAGAGATTTCTCACCCTGTAGTAAGTGTAATAAAACGCAGCACATGTTTGCGAAATTAACTTAAGAAGAAGGCGAACTATAAAATGTTTCGTACAAATAGATAGAATTTGCTGTATCAGCTCTGGTGCATGGTGTCACC
Organism: Diplodus sargus; assembly: GCA_903131615.1. Taxonomy (NCBI): domain Eukaryota; kingdom Metazoa; phylum Chordata; class Actinopteri; order Spariformes; family Sparidae; genus Diplodus; species Diplodus sargus. The sequence goes on from CAEMYA010000267.1 coordinate 294,608, forward strand.
CAGAGTAAATGCAGTGCGCGGCAGGCCCAGGTTGGAATTGCTTGTAGAAAGTGGGCACTCACTGTTCAATAACTCACATATGGACTAAAGCTGTTACTCACAATATACCAGAGAGCTCAGTCAACCAAATGTATCATTATAGATGACAGTAAATACTATTTAAAATCTAGTAGAGCAGTTAAGGGTATTAAGTAAAAAGTTTATGCCCTCTTGGGAAAACAATATACTGACCTGTCGTCCTAATGATATACAGTATAATCTTCCCTGAGTTTATCTTCACGGAAGCAGCACACATTCATCATGTCCGCCGCCTTGTGCCTGTGCTGGATGGTAAACCATAAAAGTGATAAAACCAAACAGGCCTGTGTTTAAAACCTCATTAAGGAGCAAGACGTCAACACAGAGTCTCAATACGTCTCAGACAGCCAAATGTCAAAGATTTGCTGTGTGAGAGCCTCACACAACAAAATTGGTGGAACAGCCTTTTATAAAGACACTTTTTGTTGTTGTTCTCTCAAATTTATGTAGATCTGTACTATAGTAAGATAGTTTTGATGAGATGAAATTAGATCAAACTAAACTGACGACATAACAAAGACAGAAGGTCTGCACTAATGATTATTTTCATTCTTAGAATATATAAAAGAAAAAAATGCCTGACAAAACCAAGAGTAATGTGCTGACAAAACCCAGTGTAATGTGCTGCTGACTTGCTTGTTTACCATCTGTTCAAAGGATATTTAGTCTACTATGATAAATGACATGGAAATGCATAAATTCTTACATTTGAGAAACTGAAACCAGTAAATGTTTGGTGTTTTCTGTTGTTCTCAGAGAACAACTACACATCGTTAATAGTTAATATTATTGCTTTTAAATTTTCTGTTGATTGATACATATGCAAATCATTGCAACTCTAAAAGTACACTTAGCCAAAGCTAAAACGACTAGATTATCCAGACAGTGATTGGGTTATTGAAAACAATTATAAATTTGTAACAATTTTTTTATGAATTGTTTCAGTCTTTTTTTTCCCCAAACAACGATGAATCGAGAAGATAATTACCAGATAAATCCATGATGAAAATATCATAGCAAATGTGTTGCTGCTATTCACCTAGCCCAAACTAACGGAGTCTAATAAAATCTAAAAAAGTCTAAAAATAGCCCTGCAGTACAGTTCTTCCATACTGAAGAATAATGTTGAGTTGTTGTTGAAGGTCATTTCGGTGGCTGTTTGCCTTTCCTGCCTGTTGAATTTTAATGTGTTCTATTGGATGTTTTTTTTAGAATATTTAGTCTACCCTTTTGGACATAAAACAAGACAAATATAAAAGGGAATAGATTCAGATAGGACCAGCTAAGATCCAGACAGGAAGTATAACAACAGTAGACGACTATGAAGACCTGCTCTATATAACAAATGACACAAGCATTTAAAGAAGACATAGAACGTATTGTGGTGTTGTACATGATTGCATTTGTCAAAGTTTTTCATGTGTAAAACTACAAGCAGGGAAGCTGTGTCTGTTAGTTGGATATGTGTTGAAATGTGAGGCTTTCAATACAAAAACAAAGGCATTCCCAGTTTTTTTTGGCACAGAGCGTGGTGATGAGATGCTTGTACATATCTGTACAGGTGTCAGACTAATATGAAAAGAGGTATTCAAAACTGCTGCATCTGAAAGCACTTTCTCCTCTCTTTTGAACAGAGCCATGAGTGACTGTGAGGAGGCAGACCTCTTTTTGGAGTCTTGGATTTCACCTGGGAAAAAAAAAAGAGAAAAGAATTCCAAAAAGGACACAAAAACCCCCCAAACCAAAAACAAGATGAATTTGAAAACAGGTGACAACATCCAGAAAAAAAAGAAGAAGAAAAAGAAAAACTCCAAATCAAAAGAAGCAGTCGAGGGATTGAAAGCAAAGAAAAAGGGAAAGAAGAAAAAGAAAAACAAAGTGGAATCCGATGACAGTTTTTTACTTACACAGGCCAGTAATGCACAGGAGGAACCTGCTGTAAATTCGCTCAGCAGTGACAAGTTACAACAGGATCACCTGACTCAAGACTCCAAGAAGAAATGCAAAAGGAAAAAGAAAGTGGCGTTCGACTTATCACCAGGCTACATCTGTGTCAAACGTCCTAAATTTGACTCTTCATCTCCGCAGTGTCCCAAAGAGAGCATCGTATCAGAGAATGAAGCTGTGAGAGACAGTGAGAGCTGCTCGCAGATAACAGTGACAGGCCACAGCCGAGGGCCAGCTCATGAAAATGACTCTCAGTGCAGCGAGGATATAAACAGCCAGGACCTGTTTATCACGCAGAAGACCTTCAGAGTGTCGCAGTCTGAACCTTCCAGCATCGAAGCCGTTACTGCAACTCCTCAGATGTTCACACAGCGAGATGAGCAGGACACTCCTGTGGCACAATTAAAAGAGTATCTTGACAGCCCATACAAATCTTCACAAGAGTCACATTTCCACCAGCACCACGGAAAGACAAATGAGCACACGAGGAAGAAAGAAAAGGTAGCTCACAAAGAGAAAGAAGGGGAAGAAGAGCGGTTAAATGAAGCACATCATAAGCACAATAGAGGCCATTTGTCCTTTCAGACACAAATGGAGCTAAACGCAAATCTAACTGAGGAGGAATCGTGTCTTGCACATAAAAAGACCACTGTGGTGAATCCTTACCTGGCTGAGCCAGTTGTTGTAAAGTGCTCCCTGGATGTTGAGAAGTCAAAGAGACATTCCTGTACTTCAAGCCAACTGTCCATGAGGAACACATCTACACAGACAGAAAACTTATTTACCACCAAACTCTCCTTGTACCTCAACTTCTGCCAGAAAAGTAGAGTGACTGCTCACTGTGAGGACATGAAAGCTTTGGACCTGAGCCTGCCGTGGAGGGCCAGAAAAGAACTGGGTACTGCAGTGAAGGCAGCGCCTCTGCAAGGTGACAACCACAAAGACCTGAAACATGCACAGTTTAAGAAAGAGGCTTCTGGTGAACATCTTCGGTCTGTAAACACACAAGATAAAGGCGAAACAGCCCAAAGCCCTCAGTCTGAGTCTGAGCCCAAGTCTGCTGACACGACAACCTCCAGCGAGGACAGCGAGCCCCGCGGTCGCAAGCTGGACCTGACCCAGGTGATGACACACCATAGAGCTCCATGATGGTACAACCACTAAAAAACCAACACAATGTTGCCCATTGCTTATGTATTTAATAAAGTTTATTAGCGTATCTTTGACACTGCCCTGCAGCTGTTCAGTATCCTCAATCTGTCACCAAATGTGCATTTATCGTTTGCTGAATAAGTGTTCTTTTTCAGTGGCAAGAAAGTACCCTTTGGCTGAATCTAACCTCGGACAAAAGCTGAAATTTTCCTTTAAGAGTTTAAATCACAACATTTCCAGGAATCCTCACGGTGTAAATCTACTGTAGGTACTATGGTCAATGCAAATCATGTAAAATCCGAATAAACAAGATCTAGTACCATCTATTAATCAGTGTACTCAAACACTGAACAACAAAGAGCTTTGTAATTGACAACAAGTGATCATTATGCATTCTATGCAGTCTTCTACTAAAGCACATGCTATAGATTTGAGTCATTTCTTGCCCAGTGAGTGTTAACATAAGCTTCTATAACTCTGTCAGTCCTGTCTTAATATCTCAGATCTGCCCTGAGACACAATCCTAAAACAACCAGTGTCATTTTTACACTCAAAAAATGTCATAACATTGATGTATGTCTCACAAAGTGATGAACCTCGCCCCATCCCTGCTTGTGAATGACTTTTCGAGGAGGCCACTTTCAGGTTAGAAATGCCTGTTTCTGGAGCATTCCACAACTTTCAGTCTTTTGTTTCCCCATCCCAACTTGTTCAAATTCACAGTAAGCGTATATTTACACAAATCACTGAAGCTGATGAGGTAAAATATTTAAGTATATTGTCTTTGTATGTTTTCAGTTGAATATATAAGTATTAGCAAATGATCACATTCCCAATTATGAAACGGAATACTTAGCAAACTAAAGCTATGGCCACTGTTCACTCACAAAAATACTTTTTGTTTGGCTTTAGGTGAGAGCAGTCCAGACGAGACTCAACGAGTCCTTCTTCTTCAAGACAAAGGGAGAGGGACAGTCACCCAGGCCGGAGTCTCCCCTGATGAAACTCGCTCAGGGCAGAGGCATGAAAAGCAGGAAGAGCCACTGACACCAACCTGCCGTCAGGAGCTGCTGCAGTCGTTAACTTTTCTGTCAGGTGTCTTGACTTAAAGAGCAGCCAGGCATCAGATAACAGGTTTCAACTCTTGATGCTAAAACTCATGCTTGATGTTGTCAGGCGGGTGAAAAGGCAAAAAAGTCAGCTGTCTTTAGAAATGAGAGAAAGGAAATTCTGTTCCAAAATGACCTTAAGGAAATCACATACGCAACTTGTTTAAATTTGAAAGTTAAACGTTCATATAATGTTGTGTTGTTTTACATGCACACAGGTTGTGTGTCATTCCTTCATAGACCACTTTTCAATGTTCCCACAAAACTGTAACATGTTTTATTGTAGTTCACAGCTTTGTTTGCTGTCTGTTCTGTATGAAAGCAATACTTTTATCAATTAAAGTTTATTTATTGTGAAAGACCAGCGGTGTACTTCCTGTTCACTCTCTTTGAGTTTATGCAGTATTTCCAAATAACCCAGTAGTTTCAATATTAAGTGTTTTAATATTATCAATGTATATATGACACATACAAACCTTCCAAAACATGAACTAAATCAAGGTTAAGACTTGGCATAAGATTGCTTAATTGTACCAACAATTAGGATTTACTGTCCTACTTTGACATTTACAGTCACCTTTTATCAGAGACTTGTTTTGTTGATATGACTGTACCATCTTACCTTGTCTTCAAAGGAAGCAGATTACTAGTATTTAAAAGAAACATCTTTATTTAAATTTTTGCTAGCTATTACACACAGCAGCCCACATTAAAAAAGCTGAAAGCGCAACAACCAGCATGTGTGTGCAACAATCCACCTATAGTTACTCTCAAAAACTGCCGTACTTTCACAAAACAAGACAAAGTAACCTGTTGCATTCTATTTTCTCCAGCCTGCTCTGTCTAGTTCTGCCTCATGTCCTGCAATGTGTCTATTTCCTCGACATCTCAATCAAACTGTGTACTACAGCAGCATTTCATTTTAGTATGTGTGGGGAAAAAGCAACAATTTCTGCTATTAAACTAAATTGTGGCTGTGCTTCTAATGTGCTGACGTGTTGCCAAAGCATCAGTGTTCGCCTTTTGTTACCAAACAAACAAAATGGGTCATGAAATGTTATAAGGTTACATCACCAATGATTTAATTGTACTGGAGGGTTTTCAGGTGGAATTTCATCTTGAACAGAACTGAGTCAGAACAGCCTAATTGTGTCTGAAGAGCTTGATCCCCATCCAGCTCCAGAGGTGGAAGAAGACGTAGACGGGGATGGTGACCGGCAACAGCAGGCTGTAGAAACACAGACTGTTGCTGCTGGTGCAGCCTTGAGGGAAGTTCTCATCCACGGCGGCAGAGTAGAACAGACCGAAGAGGGACACTATTGGGACCAGCCCCACCATCATGGACAGGGAGAACATGCTTGCTGATGAGTTCCGATGAGTTCTGATAGACTGGAGTAAATAAATATCTAAATTCTCGCTGTGCAGCGATACAATGTGTAATCTAAGCAGAGCAGGATCCAGTTACTGTGTTCCGTCCAACAGAAGACGCAGGCCTGTTTGCCTCGGTCAGCTGCAGGTGTCTTGATGGAGCTTCTAGCCTTGTGTCGGTGTGGTTGTGGTATCTATGTCTTTCTGTATGAGTCTGGCTTCCTGAGGGATCATGTTGGGGATGCCACCGATGATGGGATAGGCGATTCCAAGCTCGTCATTGATCAGCTCATTGGTCTCAGCCTCGTACCTGGGGAGGGACAGAGCAGATTAAGTCTTCTGTGATGCAAACTGATCTCAGTGATACTTTGATGTCTTCTACATTTTTCTATTTCAGTATTTACTACATAAAGCTGAGGCGGAGGATGTTTCACAGTAAAGCAACTGAATGCCGCATTTATCATCTTCTTTCCACTAGCACCTGAACACAGCAACCATCACTCCCCATAGTCACATTAGGTTGTTTGATTGTGGCAGCATGAGGTGTGTCACACTGATGGTAACATTTTTATTTTTTATTTGATCTATTTTGTAAAGTTGTGACCACACAGTGATTAGATACATGGCCATATATTTTGATAGCTGTGAGAGAGAAAACACACGTTCAGAGGTTCATTTTTTACATTTTAACCTGATGCAAATGTAAAAATTTGGCAAAAGTTTTGGTGGAAATGCATTTTAATGTCTATATTACAACACGCAGTTATTCATCATGTTTGCTGTAGTAGACAATATTGTGAAAGTCCTGTTAAAACTGATATAGGTTTAAAAAAAAGTCAATAGGAAAATACCACATATACGTGGACAATCCTGAATTAATTGTTTTATATACGTTCTGGTGAATGTAAAAGACCTTGAAATTAAAAGGTCAAGGTGTGCACCACCAGAAGCTCCTCTCTCCAACAGTAAACACTGCTCCTGAAACGCCTCATCAGTAGTAGACTTTGCAACATCACACTACATAACCATGTCACGCATATGAATTATATGCCTAACAGACAGTTTGGTATGCAAGAACTGATACAGCACAGCTGCTCTGTTGTTGTTACTGGTGCTTGCTCAGGCCAAGGAACTTATATAACAATCTGCACATAGTGTTGGATGCGGAGCCCCATTTATCCTGTGCAAGCTGCTGCTGAGTGCCCAGCTAACTTGAATGGGGATAAAATATTTTAAACTTCTGGCTCTTCTAGACTTCCAAAATATTATTGGACCGGATGGCTTAACATATGATAGTTGAACAAGTCATTTGGTGGGGGGTTGTGATGCTCAAAAAGTACTTTTGGGCCCCAGTACATCATTTGATGCTCTTCCTGGGGCTTGGGTCAGGCATGTGTGAACTGACCAATCAGAGGAGAGGAACCTCAAAATAAAATGATGAACCTGAAAATGAGCAAAATATGTCTCCTTAAACATCTACACTGAACGCAGTATTTAAATAAAAGTATTACAGATGAATTAGATAAATGAATTGGATATAAACTGAATGTCATATATGACACAGACACCTTCAACTGAGCGAGGTGCAGATAACCAGAGCGGCTACAAGTTTTGCTAGTCGTCAGGTGTCATTGTGTTGCTCCGTTTAAAGCCCCGAACTTTGAGTCTTTTCCGGTACAAATAGAAAGAGAGCCCCAAAAGCTCCATTAGGCTCCAAGCAGCCATCACTATCCAGATGACCTTTAGTTTATCCTCTGTCGTGTGTCTGTCTTACCTCAGTGGCTTCTTGGACAGCGGACACACCAGGAACTCGAGCAGGGAGGCGTCAAAAGACTGCTGCACTTCGTCCTTCACGTCCGAAACGCTCCTGACGGACACAGAGGCGGGAGTCAGCCTCTGTATTCCAGGTGCACTCTTCACATAGCGGTGAACACGAACTGTATCTGTCACCAGTCTACCCAAAACATTCCGAAACATGACCAAAGCTGTTCACCAAGCGACCGAAAAGTCCCCGACAGGAAGAGACTGCGCAGAAGCTGTGCAACCGACACGAGAGTCCTCCGCTTCCCGTAAGCTGTCCACCGCTGGCATTAGTTCCGCTTGTTAACTTCTTCAGCAAACCTCTTTTAAAAAAGTATTTGACACTTTTGTAATCGCTAATGTAATCCACCATTACAGTATTAAATATAAGAAACTACATACAACTGTTATAGCGTTAAATATGAGGAGACTGGTTATTTCTGCATGTGTCCGCACGGTGGCAGCGTTGCACTATTTAGCTCAGCACAGCTGACTCTGTGTGACTTGACCAAAATATGAAACCAGAATATGAAAAAGAACATTATAATAATATTAATTGCATTATTATGGTCAGCAAGGCTACAATGGACACTGCATCGCTTCCGCTCACTGCTTCCATAAATAGAAGTTTGATGCAAGTGATTGCAATTTAGTCTGAGTGAGCGATGTGGCAGACGGTCATTTCAGTTTTTCTCATAATAATAAAATCACAGATGACATATCAGCTGAATTAAATGGGAAAAAAGAGAAAGAAATGGAGGAACTTTTTTTTGTGAATTTCCCATTAGTCAGTCTTTGAACTCTAGTGTCATTTAAACCCCACAGACGCCCTGAAGTTGATTTCCCAGCAGGTTGTATCCATACAATATTAAATATTGTCAGAGAGCAGTACCAGCCCGAGCAGAATGCATTCCCCATCCATATGGCTGAAGATATTGCTCTGAGACTTTCTTGGCAGGGCCCCAACTTGTTTTAAAACTGCTCCTAGCTGTAATATATCCCACTGCTCTGTACACGACAGACCTGCTAATACAGTTTATTTATTTATTTTTTTCTCTCCAATTTTTTTCCCAGCTGCCAGGCGTTGAATACACTAGTATAGCTCTGTAGCTGTGTACTTTTCTCTTGCTGGGTTCTGTTTACTCTTGAGAGGTATCCATCATTTCTGACATATTCCACAGAGCAGCGGGGCTGAAATCAGACTGAGAAAGGACATTGTGTTCAAGCCACAATGTAACACAATGTACTGTAGCACAAATACAAGTGACTGATGATAGCTGACGGTTATTATTGATGTTTAAGAGTAAACCGAAGTTGTCAGAAAAATTGCATACCAGATGCTTTTGAGTAACAGTGACCCAGGCTATAAAAACAGTGTCTCTTTTTTCTGCAGATCAAACTCACTGTCACTGGGACATATAAATTGCATGACACTACAGCCAATCGGGGGTCTAATGTAGTCTGAGGAACATCTCAACATGACCAACCACTGAAAATCCTGATGCTCTAATCTAATTTAACACAACATTACTCTCGAAGGGCTGATGAAGTTTCACACTGGTGTTGAGAGGAAGAGAGAGAGAGAGAGAGAGAGAGAGAGAGAGAGAGAGAGAGAGAGAGAGAGAGAGAGATTAGGAGGGAACATTATCAAAGCCAAGAAGGCTCAGACTGGATAAACCTCAGTTTTAAGTCTTTTCTTATATGGTGAGCCAAAGAGAGACAGACAACCTTATTCAAAATCACTGATATTTGAAAAAATACAATATGTCATTTGCGCATCTAATATGTCTGTTTGAGTGTCTTTTAACAAACACTGTTTCCCACGATTCCAAGGACTTTGCATTTGTGACATTAGCAGGTTGTCAGAAGACAAGAATTGAGTGACTGTGACTTGTCCAGTATGGATAAAGCAAAAATGTGACGGAGAGGGCTCACAAGAAAATCAGTTTAAGACTGATGAGATCATAGCCAAACGTTTAAAAGATGCCGTTTTAAGAGGGAGTTGTTGGACGTCATGGACAGGGCCATTCTCACACACAGTAGGCAATTTGAGGGGAGATCAGGGAAGGACAACACCTCTGTTAACCTGCCACTCCCCCCTCTCCATCCCTCAGTGCCAGAGAGAGGGTTGGGCAAAGTACAACCTACAGACCAATCCTGGCTCTGAAACCAAAAGAGACAAAAGGGTTTGTATAGAAAAAGTGGGTCCAGCCCCCTGAAAAAATTAACAAATCACAGACTGCTAACACTATATTCCTCAGACTGTAAATACGATCCACCGAGTGAAAATAACATTTGTGTCAGCCTCTCAGTTGAAACTTTGAAAGCTACAATGAACTTGACAAAGGAGCTCAAACTGCTGGCAAATTTCAGCATATTTGTTGGATTATCAACATTCTTACCTTAACAGTGGATCCATTGACATTGTCCATGACCGAGAAGATTCATAGTGACACTCTGAGTATCAAACCTGCAGATAAACCTAGTACTTCACCTGCTCGGTACCAAACAGCAGGCAGACAAACTTATCAGATAGCTGTTAAACACATCAGGGCTGGTGGAGATCAAAACAGAGCAACTTACATTCACCAGGTTGACACAAACACTAAAATGGTTGCTATTCCAAATGAATGCTAATGATGCTTTCAGAAAGACTAAAGATTAAAGTAACTGAGTTAAAGAAGCTTTAACAACAGCCTAGCTTCAGGTTAACGTCAGGACTTCAGCTCTCTATTCCTGTGAAACATGTTCCCTCTATATGCACTGTGCTTTACATGATCATTTCTGGATACATTCCTAAGATAATACATACAGAAAACATCCATAGCACGTATACATGGAGGACACACATACAGGACATGTCTTACCCACACATCCCACATAAACCCACATACTGTATACAGCACATACACACAACAGCTAACATGGGGTTCTGTTTAGAAGTGCTATGGCAGAAGGGACGCGCTTGTTTCCAGGACGGGGATCTGTGTCTGCGACCAGATGGGAGCAGTGTGAGGAACGAGGATGTGTAGCCGGCCTGGGGTCAGAGTGTTACTGTACGCGCTCTACGTGTGACGGCTTTACAGTTGAAGTCACAATGGTTGTGTGTGGGGAGGCCAGTCATTTTGGAGACAGTTAGCATGGTGAAGAAAGAGGGGGAACAGTAGAGGAGAAGAGGCTGAATGATACATCTGTTTACTCAATTTAAGCATACTTAGTGCACTTAATAACCACACATACCAAGTGCACTATTTCCGACACCCGACCACTATTTTGAGATTCCATTGAGATTCACTTAAATACACTATACTTTATATTTTAACCAATACTGTTATAATACTGTATACAAATGTACTTTTCTACTTATATATACCAGTATATTTTATATTTCCACTTTTAGATAACTGTTATCACACTTATATGATAAATATGTTTATGAATGAATCAAAATGTGTGGAAAAGGTATAATTGCTGGTATACATTTGCAATGACTCAAGTACACTTAATTAAGTAATTATTTCCAGTTGAAAAAAGTTGAGATAAAGTGCATTTTTAAAAAGCACAACATTAGTGGGTTTGTACTTAAGTATATCCAATGGAGTCTTAACAATCTCTGAAAATAGTCAGCTCAAGTACACTTGATTTCATTTCTTATAATGTCAGTATACTAAGTCTATGTCAGTTAAGTATATTCAGTTATTTCAGGTATATTAAGTCTACATTTGCCTGCTGAATGCACATAGAAATGCGGTGTACGGCGCACACAGTGTGTTTGCCTGAATCACTTTGCTGCTCACACTGAGTGGCTGCTGACTCGAGTGTGAATGTGTGAATCACTGCTTCAGCCTGATGAGCTGACGTCAATGACGCATTTCACAGTACGGTAACTGAGCACACTCCTGCTTTCAAATCATT
>CAEMYA010000267.1:319097-333366 GCA_903131615.1 Diplodus sargus
CAACTCTCCTCGTCCTGCTGTTCCACATCCACTTGATCCGTGATGTTGTGGTGGAGACATGTCTCGGTAAAGATTTGGGCACAGCAGCGTCTGATTTCTTGTCGCTTGGCCAGCTGATGTCACGTCTGATGGTTGAAAGATGCTGCGGGCAGTTATCATCTCAAAGTCCGCTGCCCTGAATGCAAAACCTGCAGTTTCCACTCCAACACTGATGAATGCTTTTTTTTTCTTAACATTGGCGTTTATATGTGTTCCAGCAACAAAGCTGAAAAAGTGACGGTAAAAAAAACAAAAATGTAACAAAGTTTTAAAGCACCACCACCGCTGCATCTGCATGTGCTGCTGTTGTCATGATATGAGTCTTTATTGTGTTGGTTTTTGTCCTCCTGCATCTTTCAATGGCCATAATGGATGTCATAGTCGTCATTTTTGTAGTGAATATGTGATTTAAATTCTTCCTTTTCGTGAGTTATATAAACTTGATAGAACAAAACAACTTCTCTTTCTGAATTTACAATCAAGTTAACATTCCTCTTGTTTTCTATCCATTCTGCCCGAGTTATTCAATCTTACACTTGGATTCAATATGCGCTGGGTGTTTTTTATGCAGCTTATTATTTTAATCATTGTTATCTAGATGTTTGGGCATAAGTGCGGATTCGTTATTTGTGCCAATAAAGCACACTGAAGTGAACTGAATTGAGAGAGACAGAGGGAGCTGTTGTGGGAATGCAAAATATGTGTGTTAACGTGTGCGTTTGCGGTAGCTGTGTGTGTGTGCACACTGTATTTCTTCAAAACAACGTCACTTTGAATAAAAGGCTCACTTTCATTTAATACGAGCCCCTGTGTGTGTGTGTGTGTGTGTGTGCGTGTGTGTGCGCGCATGTATGTGTGTACGTCTTACTTTCTTGAACAATAGGCTAGCACCCAAAGTAGGTCCTTAGTTATATGGCAAGAACAGTAATATGTTTTAATGAGCCTGAGCCCCGGCAGAGAGGAGACTGAACCCATTTGTGTCACAGTGGCTGCCTGCTTTAGGAAGGCTGCTTTGCTTTAAATCAATACGCCGTACATCTTCCACCATAACACAAGCATACACACACACGTGCACACAAACACACACACATACAGAGGAACGGCCATCTGTCGAGGCCCGGGAGCAGAACTGAGTGTACCATGTTGTTTAAGTGTTTCTGAATCCTGCTGCTAACTCTTCGTTCTGTATGTGGACGCTTGATTACAATACAAATACAAAAAAAAACCAACTAAAAAAGTCGCGTTCTCCTTGAGGCTTACTGAAAAAGCTATCGATTCCCTCAGCTCGCTTGTCTGTGTGCACAGCTGCCTCTGCACGGAGCGGTCTGTCCACACATCGGCCGGCCGGCATGTGTAGGTGTGATCACTTCACGGAACAAACTGTCCATATTCCAGTGTCACACCCACACGTGTACACTATCTCACACAAACACTCATGAGAGAGTAGGTGTGCAGTCCCATCTATGTTGGATTCACAAATTGGATTTTCCACGGTTAGCCTCTGTTGAAATTGATCCCGGGCTAATGAGTGAAACACTGCAACGCGCTGTGTTAGGAACTGAGCAAAATCCTATTTGATTTTTAATGACGGACCAGTTGAACACCTTTTATAAAAGTTCAGGTTTTTTATTAAGAGCACTTTCGTGTGAGGCAGGTGGAATATGACGCCTCTGAAAATCCAATCAGCAGGTAAATTATCTTTTTTTAAAGAAGAATGAGAGGCGCTCCAACAACAAATGAAAGAGGTTGACCTAACGGAGCTTTCAGCGACTGAGATTACCATTTTATTATGCCTATTGATTGTGTTGTGGTCTGTTGCGCATTTTTGGATGATTGCTTTATTTTACGCCTTCCTCGTCTGCATCGGGAGATGAAAGGCTTCACATTTACTAAAGGGGTTTCTACTGTAAAACACAATCTTTACTGCTTATGCAACTGTCCCCCGGTGGCAACAACAATGAATTTATGCAGCGCTGATCCATTAATGTAAACTAGTAGACAGGACCACCGTGACATCACACACAGGCTTCTGAAGAGCCAGAATGAAGTGCTTGGTGCCATCCGACTCCATCTTGGCGGCACCCACCATTGACGATGGCTAATCAAAATGGGAGAAGAGGTGGAGCATGTGTGGAGTTGAAGCAAGCCTCACCAGTTAAACAAGCCCACCAAGCTGTGAGCTACCAAACGTGCTAAGCTATGGCTAACAAGCTATCAGCGCTCATAAAGAAAGAGATGCAGCTTTCATGTTTCATCTTTCAGCATTTGCCTGAGTTTGATCGCGGGATCACTGGTGTTTATTTGAGTTACTGGCATGAGTTTAACCACAGGTACATCAGTGGCAAGATAGCGAGCAGCAACCGCAACACGCTACCAGGGTTGTTCTTTAATCCAAAACACCAGCGTCTGTCCCTCCACTCCAGTCTGTTAGTGCAATTAACCGCACAAGAAGACCTGTTATCCGTCTGACACTTACATTAAACATTCTCACAAACACAGCAGAGAGGTGAAGATCAGTGACCGGAATTAGCTGAGCTGAAGTCAAACAGACAGCTGGCAGCTAGCTATCAATCAAAGTAGCATTAAGCCTTAATTTGATTTAAGAGTTGTACAAAAATATACTGCTGTACAGTGTCATGAGGCAGGGAAATTAGGTATGGATACCAAAAGCGATTTTGCACCTAGCTATAAACGCAGGCTCTTATGGGGAGAGCCTCAAGTGGCCAGTAGAGTAACTGCAGTTTTTAGGACTTGCGCTTTGGCCTCATTTTGCAGCCCAGAGGTTGTCCCTTCATTTGATCCATTGACAGTATAAAATATAGATAAAAATATGGAATGTGCTGCCAATGTGGAAGTAACTTAAACCTGCAGTCTGTATGCATTCTAATGGCCAGTAGCAGGATTACCAGTACCACTGGATTCCAAAAAAAAAGCCTTGCATGTAATTTTATGAGAAAATTAGCCTACCTCTCACTTCATTGATTACCTCAGTAAACAGTTTCCTCTTCAAATCAATTTCAAATTAATTGTATTTATAAAGCCCAAAATTACAATCACATTGCGTCAGTGGGCTTTACAATCAGTGAATGACATCCTCTGACCTTAGAGCCTCCATTTGACTAAGGAAAAACTTGAGTGCTCAATCTCAATTTCTAGTTTCAAGTCTTCTTCAATACAGCAACATTTATATGAAATTTATTATGTAACTTATGGACCCATTTTGAGTAAAACATAGGATAAAGCAGGGTATGCTTCAGAGTGTGGCTGCCTTGTGATTGACAAGTCACTACATTGACATATTCTTGGGTTATCAGTCAAATCCATTCAGTATTGTCCCCCGCTCTACCCTCTCGTCCAAAAAAAACCCCAAGAAGATGGCAACGAGTTCCAATCTTAAGGCTTCAAAATAGTCGTCAACAAACCAATGTGTGACATCACAGCGGGTTTGTCTTTGTCTGATTTCGAAGCTTGAGGTTTGGTTAGGTAAATCTTTTCAAGTCAGATTCAGTGGTGTTTACTCTCAGATGATATCTCTTGGAAAAGAAGTACAAATCCATCTTGACAGGACAGATAGAAACTCTACTACAAAGTCTAAAAACAATTTCAAGTTTCTGGGAGCATGTCACATAGTCACAAAGTCACAAAGTCACAAAGACCAGAAAATGTATGGGGTTGGTAACTGCTGACGCCTCCTCATCAATCAATCACTCCCATCTGCTGAGCTACGTCTGACAGATCCAGACAGTCATGGTTCATTCATTAAATGTGCAGTAGCCTGTTCACCCTGAAGACTTCTAGACTTCTGTTTTATTTCATAAGGTGTGTATAAATGTGATATGACAAAGGAAGCAGTCTTTAATTTAGCAGAGGAGGCCTGTCTCTGCTGCAGGAAATAGTGGTCATTATGAGAATGCTTTTCTAAAGATAAATGTTGTATTGTAAGACAACTTGCAATTTCTGCTTATGTGCCAACCTAACGAGGTACATTAAAGCTGTTCTAAAGAATGTTTTTAGAATAACAGTTAAATTAAATTATTGTAATCTTTAAAGGGATTGCTCATAGTGACCAATTTATAGAGAGTTATCACCCGACTCAGCTCTGTGGAGCCTTTTGTCTCTTTTTCACTCAATGTTTTGGCTTACCTCCTGTGTGACACGGTTACCGATGCTGCCACTGTACCAGATATGTGTATTGTTATGGAGCCAGAGCTGATACAGTGAATTTTGGCATCGAATAGAATTTGTCATCAAAAAGCCAAAACCCCTGAACTGACAAAGAATACACCAACACTGAAACATTTGTCCTTGAAAAAGTTGTGTTGGCCCTGAAACAAACATTTGGCAGTGAATGTTTTATCTTCTAGTGACAGGATTTTCACTGGCTTACAGTTTCAACTGTCTCTAACTGTTTTTGGTGTGGAGAGGAGAGGTTTGAGGGGAAGGATATGATTTTCATATCTACATACTAATGAGAAAACTCCTCTGATGGAGATTTGCAGTCCTGACATGAGAGCACAGCTAGCACACAGCTTCCACTTCCAAACTGCAGTTTGGTTAGTCCCACAGAAAACACTGCTCCTACTCAAAATGAAACACCAGGTTACAGTTGCTAGTGCTAGCAGCGTTATTTTAGATCACACTACCTTGCTTGGCATGACCTGCCCTACTCTGCTTCTGATTGGCTACACCCTGCCCGTTAAGTAACATGCATGTGCAACCCTCACTAAAGACTCCACACAGACGAGATGTCTCACTCTGTCGCTACATAGTGTGAAAAGGGATGCTGCAGCAATGCACCATAAGAATTATGTGTTTTTTGAAAAATTAAAGTACGTAAACCTAGTTTACTAGGACCCCCGAATAAAAGTGCGAGCCTGAAAATTTGGATGATATAAAAAAACTGAAACAAATCTTGATAGCTCCTTACAGCTCATCTGGTGTAATCCAAGTCTCTTATCCCCAAGATCCCAAATTAATCTGAAAATATGTTATTTATACCCTCTTTGAAGCCGAAATCTTTACGGTAGCTGCTGAGCTAAAAAATGTATTTGCAAACAACCTGTCTGAAGAGAGTGCACAAGCTAAACCTCAGGTAGAGGATGCAAAATGTCTTCTAAGATAAATCTGAATCACACAGCTTACGGAGAATTTAATGAAGCCAGATGAGCTGTTCATCTTAGTCCCCATCTACTTCAATTGTTTTGGAGAACGCTGTTTTGCTGTGACGATCCATAAATGTTTAGTGGACTATGAAACTTAACCTGACTTTTGCATTAGCATTGGGGTGAGTAGATAATGACTGAATTTAGATTTTAGGGTGAACTGTTCCTTTAAGGCCATTGCCTTTACAGCCTTTTATCACTGCATTGCATATAATACACTGATACTCCATCATTTTTGCAGTCAGAAACAGCATGAGCACTGGGTTTGACATTTTCAACCTTTACACTGCCTGCTGCCGTGAGCTGCTAATGGGACTTTATCGCAGGAGGGACTTGTCATAGTCTGATGGCTTTAACTATATATGGTACAGTAACGGAACGTATGATCCATTAGCGTAATCACAATGGTCTTTCTTACCTTCTCTGCTAAAAAACAGTCAATTGGCTTTCTCATAGTGTACGACCTCCTGAGTGACTTCCAACAGATGTACTTAAAAGTCTTAGCTTTACCTCTTGGCTTCCCTGAGGAGTTCAGCTCAGACTAAGTGTACAGAAGCTGTGTTAAAGCATATACAAGCACACACACACACACACACACACCCACACATTCCTGTTCCTGCAATCTTACACGTACACACACAGACAAATAGTTGGCTTTCGTCCAGCACCTTGTCCTCGATTCAGCAGTGAGCCCTTCTGTCATTCTGGAGAGTGCAGAGTTGGACCACACTATTGATTCCATGCTATTAAGGCGGGAACACTAGTTAATCAGTCGGTCAGACAGCCAGTCAGCCAGAAAGCCATCAGACAGCCAGTCAGCGGGTTGGCCTGCAAGTCAGGCAATCTGTCAGCCAGGTGCTCAATCACCAAGTCATTCACCTCAGAGGATGTGGTGAATAAAAGCACTGCAGGGAGACAAAGAGCAGAGACGACTGGAGCACCGAGCGTGAAGTGCTTATGCAAATGCAAATGACACTCGATGAGATGTTCATGCTGGAATACACTGATTTCATCTTTACACAAGTGGGACGGCAGCAGTGACGCACCTCCGCTCCTCGCTAACCGATGCACCGCAGATTCCCTCTATTTACCATAATTCAATCCTGAATGACTAATGTCTGTGTTCCTCCATCTGCAGATAGTATGAAAGCAAAACACAGCCGCCGTCTGTGGTGTAAACATGTTAATCATCGCTATGTTTACTCTTAACACACATGACTGAGTTTTACTTTGAGCCAGCGTTATATAGGTGAAGGGGTCAAATGTGCTCTTTTGGACTTTCTTACGGGGTCAAAAAAAGGTTTTGTTTGTGTGTTTGTTAGTTAGATTACACAAAATTAGATATGTTGTCTGAAATGTCCCTGTATCTCACTGAGATGAGAAAAAAACAGATACACATCTTTTTGGAATTCTCTGTCCTGATTGGATAAAGTGGGCAGCAATACCAGAAATGTTCTTTTCTCTTTTACTGCATAAGCGGGAGAGTACAGACATGGATGACTGTTTACTGTTTACTTAGTATAGAAGTCATTAATGTTGGAATACAGAGCTATTAACTCCTATTTTAATAAAACATATTATTTACAGCAGCTTTACATTTTCTCTACCAAGAACATATGCGCTCCACAGGCTGTCCACTACAACCACAAGCATGGAGGGAGTCAGCAATAACATACTCCTCAGAGTCTTTGCTGTTTCGTCATTACTGAGAAAGGGGCCAAAGATTTTGCCTTAGCTAACTATAAGGAGCTGCATACAATGTCCCACTATAAGATTTGAACTGGCCAGCCAGATGTTTCAAGGGAAAATCAACTAGAAATTTATGAAAATAAATAAATAAATAAAAATGAAAATCTATTATAAATCACTGTTCATGCTGTTTTCATTAAAAAGGTAAATGCTTTTTAATGTAGGACCTGTAATTATTCTTTTTCATTGCTGATATGAGCATGACGGGAAACACTCACACTTTGTGTGGGAAGAAACAAAGGAAACAAAATAAATACGATTGCAAAATAACACAATTGCCTTTGGGCTGTGGACTAGTATTAGTTTTGGCCCTCAAAGGGAAAACATTTGGGCACCCCGAGATCACTCAAAAAATAACTCTTCAAAAAATATCATGGAACGTATTTCCTCATGACTAAATAGTTTTCTTCCAACATTAAACAATTCTTTGAGTATACTTAGGTTGGCTCAACTTATTTACAATGGTTGGTGTGACTTAATTTAATAGAGTTGATCCAACTCTTTTTACAGGAGTATAATTGCATTAGTAAATGAAGTTGAGCCAACCAAAGAACATTAAATAACAACAAAGGAACTGATTTATGCTTAGAGGAAGCTGTTTAATCAAGTGGAAAAAACATTCTATGATTTATATCTTTTAAAGAGTTGTTTTTTTCACAGAACAAACATATCAAACAGTTTCATATTTGTTTGTTTTGGCATGAACAGTTACATTTCTCTACTTTTTGTAACTTGACATAAACTTACTGCCCACCTTTTTATGTCCCCCTGGCTCAATCTAATGCAGTCTACGTGCAAAATATAATAACTGCACGTGAAGTTCCTCTCTACTCAGGTATCCATGCATGAGAAACATTTAAGCCCAAATATTTTATATAAGAACAGTGTTCATGTGTGGCCGCTGGCTCCATATACATCCCCTCCTACTTCCTCCATACACCTTTTCATTGTCTTGCATGACATAACACACCTATCAATTATGTATGCTGTGCTGTGTTCAGCTGCTTCACGTGAAAAGGCTGCCTTGTGAAATGCCTTGCACAAAAGGTAATCGGCGGCACGAGAGAAATCACGGGGCTGAAAAAATATGAGATTCATTCTGCAGAGAATGCAGTTCCAACATATTGAACTTTCAAAGATTTGACAAACTACTAACTAAACTATAAATATTTAAACCCAAAGGTTCTTTCATACCGCACCGAGCAAGCAGAATTTAATATTTGCAGTACACAAATACTTCAATGACTCCAATTAAAAAGTTTCCAAAATGTTATTGACTCAAGCCACAGCTGCGCGCGCCGAGTGTGAAGAAAAAACACGAGCCGGTGTTTGCAGTGCTCACAAGCTCCTGGAAAGTAGCTGCTCGTCTGGGCGCACTCACGGATTACTGATTAGGATGAATGGAACGTGATCAAACATCAGCGGAACCGCGCTCAGATCCCTCATTGTGTGATGAATACAGCACCTGTCATATCCCACATGTACATGATTATCCAGGACGCAATGGAAAAGAAAGTGATACACAACGGGAGCACAGCTACAATGAAAGAGCCGCGACAGCTCGGTGCTGCTCTTCACTTCGGATTGGTACGCTGTACTGTGATCAATACAAAGAGCCCCCCGTCTCACTTGAAACCAACTGTTCTCCCTCAGCAGAGCTCCGTGAGTCAACCTTTCCTCTGCCTCTGCTCCAGCGTTGTGTTCCACGGTGAATCTGTGCTAGCGGAATTGAAACTTTTTTATTGAGCTGCCTTGAGATAAGCGGCGTCCATCATAGGACACATAAAGGCAGAGCAACAAAATAAAAACCTGTTGTCAGAAAACACCTCCTGCCGCACGAGGAACCACTACCTGCTCTCAGGCAGGTTTTTTCATGAGGCAATTTCTCCATTTCTCTCCCTCCCTCCACTGCGCTCCCTCTCTCTTCCTCGCCACTGATGGCTGCTCCCCTCGGGTCAAGCTCGGTTCAATTTTGTAAAGGATCTACTGATCAATAATTCACATATACTGACTGCTTCACGCTGCCTCCCCGTCTCCCCGTCTCTCGTCTGCTTCACATCTTCGCAGCTCTGCCTCTCCCCGGCTCTTTTCCCTGACCCTCCGTCGTTCCTTCCTTTTATTCTCTCACCTCGCCTCTCTCTACCTCTCATCTGTTTCTCCCTCCTGTCTTCTTGGGGCTCCACACCTGTTTCCCCTTTGCCTCTCTCATCTCCTCCTGCGTGTCGGCTCCTCGACCTGCACCACCACTCTCAAAGCTGGAGATCATGAATACAGATGGACGCATCAACATAAAACACAAACACACATATCTGTTGTTGGTTAGTCAATACCTCATCTACATTGCTCAATTGTATTGTTTTGTTATTATTTATTTTAATTGATCCACATTATTGATTTTGTGTGTGGATAATTTCACTTGGTTGCCGGCTACCTTGTTTGGTATGCATCTGTTTAAGTTCGTTGGCAATAAATCAATTTTGAAACTGTCCTTATAATTAAATGCAAAAATAACCGTAATTGCCAGAGGCTATTATGCATTGGCTTCCACTCCATGCTAGTAACAGGGTTGACCCTGACGGGGTAAGGACTCTGAGGTGTGACTAAACATTTTCAGTGGTTCCACCGATGCGCCTGATATTCAGCAGGTCAGATTTAAAGGTGCACTTTGTATTTTTGGGGTAGAAAAAAAAAATTATTGACTGATTTTAAATAAACTGAACAAACGAACTAAACTTAAAGGACGACACAATATATACTGTCATGCTCTTTTTCCACCTTTCTAACTTCCAGTCTTCTGGGACCTTATTTCCCCCTGAGAACAGCTTGTTTATTCAGTTTTGGAAAACATTTCAGAATTTGTGTAATTAGCTCATCAACATTGTAAATATTACAATTCTGAGTTTGAATTCTTCGAAACTACACAATGCCCCTTTAAAAAATAGCGAATATTAATAGTTTTGACAAAGAGTTGCCTTTGAACACATGTATTAATTTTCACAATCATTAACATATTTTTTTAAGAAATGAAACAAAAATGCACATGAATAATGTGCTGGCTCACCTGAATGAAAAAGTAAGGCGCACCAGTGCAACCAGTGTAAAAAGCTGGTCTGTGGCTGTGTGCTCTGACTCCTAGCATCCTGACTGGCATAAATAACTTTACATACAGCTGCAATAAAGATTATTCAACCCTCATTGTATTTTAGGTTTATTGGCAAAATGTAGCAGTTTCACGTGTTTGCAATAAACAAATCACACAAAACAGTTTAAATAGTTATCACTAAACTAAATCCTACTTTTAATGATTACTGCAGTTTCAAAAATATTCAACCCCCTGAATAGAACTCCTCATAAGAGCACACGTGTGCAAATCAGGTGTGGTCTATAGCACACCCGATGCAACCAATCAAGGGCTGCAGTAGTTGCATTGGGTGCGCTTGAGATAGAACACCTCAAATGGCCTGAACTGTTGACGGTGACATTTCATTGCATGTCAAGAGAATCGTCCAAAACGTTCAGAGAAGAGATCGTTGCCTTGCACAAAAAGGGAAAAGGATACAAAAAGATAGCAAAGGCACTGCATATTCCTCCTTTCATTTGCTAAAAACTATATAAATAAGCCAAAGAGGTTTTGGGATTCTGTTCTGTGGAGCAAAGAAACAAAACTGGAACTTTTCGGGCCTATGGATCAGCGGTATGTCTGGAGGAGGAAGAATGAAGCATATGCTGAAAAGAACACCCTGCCTGCAGCGAAGCATGGCGGTGACTCAGTGATGCTCTGGGGCTGCTTCGCTTCCTCTGGCACTCCTGCAGTGTGTGGAGGGCGAAGTATCAGGAAATACTTGGAGAAAATGTCAGGCCCTCTGTGAGGAAGCTGAAGCTTGGGTGTCATAGGACCTTCTAACAGGACAATGATCCCAAGCATACCTCGAAGTCCACCAAGGCTTGTTTTCAGAAGAAATCCTGGAAGACACTAGAGTGGCCATCACAGTCGCCTGACTTGAACCCCATTGAAAATCTCTGGTGGGATTTGAAAAAGGTGGTTGCAGCAAGCAAACCCAAGAATATTAGTGAACTGAAGGCCTTTGCCCACGAGGAATGGGCCAAGATTCCTCAGGAACGCTGCCAGAAGCTGGTGTCTGGCTATGCATCACGTTTGCAGCAGGTCGTAACAGCAAATGAGTGCTCTACTAAGTACTAAAGACTCTTGTCATGAAGGAGTTGAATAATTTTGAGACTGTAGTGTTCATTAAAAGTGACATTTTGTGTTGATTTTCGAGAAACCACTTGTAATATTAGTTGTTTTAAGCTATTTAAATTGCTCTTGTTTGACGTGTTTATTGCAAACAGCTGCTAGTTTGTGCATTTTGCCGAGAAAGCTAATTTGCAGTGGAGGTTGAATAATAATGCAACTGTACGACACCTTGACAACGACGTGCATAAATCAGTGGAATGCGCCTGAGGACCATTAGTCACTGTAACAGTGAGAGCGTCCTTCATTATTTGCTTGGCTAAACAATAATCCCCCTCATCTAAGAACACACTGCCTGATTGGGGGCTTAAGACATCACTCTAAATGGCTAACAAAACGTGAAATAGAGAGAATGTCAAACTGAAGCTGAAGCTCAAGCTGTACTCATTCATTTCTTTAATATTGGCAGCTGATTCCATTACGTTGTGAATGTTGGTTTTACAGGCACAACTAAGCTAGCATTAACCTAATTCCCAGCTGCAACAGACAGCTGTCTTAATGAAATCTTCTAAAAAAAAAAAAATCCACCATATGCTACCTGTCCAGCACCGACAGCAAATACAGTCAAATACGTTACTTCCTGCACTTACATTTATCAAATGGTGAGCAAAAGACCGTATCATCATTGTGTTAATGAATGAATGTGACGGTCTGTGTCTGCGGGTGTATAAATGGGGAGCTGCTTGTTGGCCATTATAACTCTGTAACTTGACAGTGTGTGTCAGTGTTGTGCTTGCGCGTCACTTTGGCTTTTGCTGAGAGACGCGTTTGTAATGAGGTGTATCTTAGCCACTACAGGTGACAACACCATGTCTTCATGGACAGCCAGTGTCGAGACGCTGGGCTATTTTGCAGCTGAACTGGTTGACGGGAAATCCAATGTCCAAAATACACATTTAGATGTTCATACGATCACACACGATTTCATCCACCAAACCTTCTAGTTGTATTTATATCTCTATATATTTGTTCAAATATCACATAACATTTTATTCCTAAAACATGGGCTACACGGATGGATTTTGGCTGTTGTCAGTATTTTCTGATTTATGAACTGATAGAAAAGAGCTCTTCAAAAGTCCCTCAGTAAAAAAAAAAAACCTTGACCTGACTCTCTATAAGTCAGACAAAAATGAAAAATGCACTTGAATGCGATTTTATCCAATGCTCAGATTTGTGCTGTGCATGTTTTTGTGTGTGTCTATCCTTAAACTTTTACATTTGTTACAATATCAACAGAGATGCACCTGTTCCCACAAGCATCACTTGCCACGTACAGCAGTGTTGGCTACCAGTACAGAGTCGGCTCGACAAAAGCAAGCAGAGCATTCTGTTTGCCGTCCTGGCTGCGTGATAGTAGAAGCTTGACACTTCGTCTGTCGCGGTCTGAAAACTCATCAGCCTATGTGTAAGAAAAGAGACAAAGGCTGATGTATTTGCACAATTCTTGCAACATTTGGGCTGAATGCGCATGGCTGAATGCACTTTTCAATGGCATTACTTCCTAATCAGTCTGTGTCGTGGTTCACATTCAAATGTTACAGTATGTGTTGATCACATCTTGAACAACAATTGAACAGTAACACCTTTCCTGCACAGGTTTACGTGTTACTTGGCCTTATTTTACATTCAGGACAGTTAGCAGACACTTTTGTCTGAAGCGACTTAGAGTAATTCATACATGCATTCATACACTGATGGCGATGGCTGCCATGCAAGGTGCCGACCAGCACACCAGGAGCAGTCTGGGGTTCAGTATCTAGCCCAGGGACACTTCGACATGCAGACCAGTGGGATTGGAACTCGCGACCTTCAGACCACAGCCGCCTCCTTTATGTTCTAGTGTGCAGTACAGATTAGGTCCTGGCTGAAATCTGTGTCATTATCTTGCAGCAGAATCAGCGGCAGCCAGTTTCAGACGGTGCCGATGGAGAGCGAAGTTCTCATTGTTCAGTCAACATTTCTTGGTGCGAGCAATTTTTCGGGACACTTTTAGGAAATGGGCGCATGCAAATTAATGGGGACAAAATGTTCCATTTTAAAAGGTGGTGTAGTGCAGGTGACACCTGTACGCCTGGCTAATGTCCACCGTGCTTCTAAGTAGAGCAGACAGTGATTTGGTGTATCACTGGCGATCCAACTGTTGCATCACTAGTGCTGGATAGAAGCTTTCCAGGATGAGCCAGCTTCAACCCCGCGCTGCCATTTGGTATGTGCTCTCCGTCCACTCGCCAACTTTAACTTTTAATCCCCCCTTTTTCACTGATGGAACAAGTTTGACCAGAGAAATGCGATCAAATGTTGAACTTGCCGTATCGCATTTCTCTCCACCTCTTCCCCTTTGAATCTTTCATACATCTTGCGTTTCATCTGCTTTGTTCGAAAAGCGAGCGGTTCAGTCTCAGGCCCTCACTTGACTTCCCCACTAAAACTTTTTAAGGCAGAAAAAGAAAATGGGCTTCTCTTTTTCATTAAAAAAGAAAAAAAAACAAAACCCAGAGGGGATGTGCCTAATGGGTTTCATCTCTCTGACTTCTGACATGAGTCAGAAGTGAGATTTCGGATTCTGGACGATGCTAATTAGAGGCAGATTCCCCTGCCGATGTGCCCACGAGCTACAGATGTTGAGGAAACTGGAGGGTGAAGGATGGGGGGGTATTGTTCTCTGAGGACACTGGACGATGGGTGAGAGGGAGAGCATGAGAGAGAGGGAGGAAGGATCTGAATGATGGTTCGTTAAAGGATCCTCTTATTCACTCTGATGTCTGGGACAAATACAGAGCACACACACACACACACACACACACACACACTCACACTCAGAGAGAGGCGTACAAATGCACACACACCGAGCAGAGATGCCTAGGGCGTGAATACAGTAGTGCCTTCTTTATACTAATTATCCAGCTCCCTCTACTTATCTGTCACATTTTGAGACAACATTAAAAGTGTGAAGATTAAAAATAAGACAGAAGGTTGTGATAAGTCAGAAACTGTGGATGTGTGAAAGCTCATTATCCAACTGAAGAAGATGGGCTTTTAAAACGCCTACCGCATAAAAAAAAAA
>CAEMYA010000267.1:336342-358624 GCA_903131615.1 Diplodus sargus
AAAAAAAAAAAAAAAAAAACAGAAAACAAAACACAAGGACATGGTAATGAATGCAAATGTTGGCCCAGTTTTGAAGCCTGCAAAATGTCTGCCGAGGTAAATCAAACACACCTGATGTAGTTTAAAGATCCCGACCATAAAGTGAGACATGCATTTCCCCGAGTCTGACAGAAGAGCAGAAGATGAGACAAAGAATCACAGGCGACACGACGCGAGTGAAGCCGACAAGAGGGAATGACGTCGACCCGGAATTCAAACGGGCGGGAAAAGTTAAGAATGTAACGAAAGAGTGAGCGCAGAAACGCACAACGCTCAGAACAAACGCAAACATCGCTGTGTGCTCACACTCCGTGGGTATGTGTGTGTGTGTGTGTGTGTGTTTGCAGGGGAGTGTGTGGAGGCTCTGAGGTGGTAATTGAAGAGAATAATGACCGTCTTGCAGGAACAGGACAATTCGAGACAGGAGCCATTATCACACTGTGAACCAGCCGCGGAGCTTTTAAGCTGCTGTTTAAAAAACACCTTGCGAGAGACGACAGCGCAGCCTGACGTGTGTATCAGTGCATGTACAGTTTGTGAGGAAGTGCGTCGAGGCGGTGCGAGCTCTGTGTGTGTGTGCATGCGTGTGTGTGTTCGCACTAATAAGAGCGATTAAACTCGCATCTGTCAATAGATTGATGCTCAGCTGCCAACAGAGGGCTTAATGCGATCTCCTCTCCTGTCACGGCTTCTTAAAGCTTCTAATAGAAGGATTAGCGCAGCGCTGTGTTAGACAGACAGCAATCTCTCTTGACAAATGTAAACATTAACAAGTGTGGACAGAATAAAGCCAGTAAGCCAGGTTGGTTTTCCAGGTGTTTAATGTCTACCGACGACATTCCCGTCCGAGCAAAAATCAAACCTGGACGGAGCTGTTTGGTGCTCCGATCCGACACATTTTAGATATAAAGACAAAAGCTGTGCTGCACAGCGGGTTTCACGTTGAGAGGTGTCTTCTGACAGAGGTTGAGAGTCGGACTGAGTTCAGAGGGCCCCAAGACATCCATTACATCCTTAATTATTCATATCGACAATTTGCCACCACACCAGTTCTTAAGAGCCTGGAACTTGGTGTAAAACATCAATAAACACTGAGTGCAGAGTGCAGACGAACTGTGTTTGCTGACAAAGGTGTTACAAAGTGTTCCTGAGCCCATGTCAACATGTTCTAAATGCCAATTCATTCAATATTCCTGAATATGTATGTAAAATTGATCTAAAGACTTCCGTCCCGTGGTCCTGGCCGACGTCAATCCAAATCTGTATTTGAACCATCTGGAGTACAGGCAGGCTAGAGGCGGAACTATTCACCCATCAGTCCGAAGCTCTCTTTAACACAACAAAATATTCGTGTCTGTCTTGCCCGAAATTCTTTAATGCCAAATTGAGCCTGCAGATGACCTGTGGCTGCCCTGTCAGCCTGAACAGGCTGGGTTCACATCTTATAGTCTTACATGGTCCGAGTCACGCCCCCTTCACTTCATGCTGCCTCCTGCAGCTGCACTTGAGAATTTAATGACTGAGTTTTCATTTTTGGGTGAACTAATCCTTTAAAACACCTGTTGTGGTCGCCACAAACACAGCTGGAAGCTGTCATCAAGGTCCCATACACACATGTTGAAAAGCAGTTTTGAACTGTGGTCAGTGGCTTGCCATCATCACCTCCTCCGCCTCCTCACAGGCAGATCACAAACACGTAACGTGACTGTGATCTGACTCGTACAAATTTCGATGTGCCACATATCCTATGCACTTTTCTGTCCTCTCCTCAGCCGATCCTCAGAAGATAACGACACAGTTGACCCCCCGACGTCTCCGAGCTACAGAACACACACACTGGCGCATCTGCCACAGCAGCCGAGCATCTACGAAAAACGTCTGTATCATCTATTATCTATCTCAGGCTCTTGGTGGGCTTGTTTCTGACAGCTATGGATGTAGTTAGACACACTAATCACTGGTGTTTCCCTCAGCCATCTGTTCTGGTGGCGAAAGACAAACCAAAACACACACACACACACACACACACACACACACACACTCACACAACAGCTGCAAAAATGTCTCAGTAAATAATGAAGAGGTTCCTCCAGACGAGTGGAACAGGAAGAGGTGCAGGTGGAGAGTTTAAGAGGGGGTGCAGACGATGAGGTTAACTGGAAAAGATGTTATTTATAGATAACTGAATTTAAAAAAACTGCATTGTTCCTACTACTATTCAGCTCACACACACACACACACACACACACAGAGAAAGAGCGAGGGAGCTCATTATGGTATCGTGCACTGATCAGACTGGTGCCAGTTTTAATAGGCTTACAGACACGGCCATTTTCAAAATAGATTACTTCAGCGCAGCCACAACCGTTTCATATCTCCGTTTTATACCCATCGGCTTTTAATGACCAGGAAAAAAATTCCACCTGCAGGCTCTGCTGTACTCGACGGCTTGTGATGCATCTTGTTTTTTTTATTCAGTGAAAGTGAAAGCCGGTGGGAAATTCACACCTTGGAAAGAGAGTCTTTACAGAAGCACGATGGCACTTGATCCCGCGGGGAGGTCACGCATGTTTTTCTCTCGCGCCGACGAACAGACACGGAAAAACACGTCAATTTAGCCAAAGGTTAAACTTTTAGAGTCCGGTAATTGGGTTTCTCTGACAAACGCCCGCACGTAGTGTTTGTGAAAAGTTTTTAAAGTCCGGTAATTGGTTTGTATTTTCTTTGAATCAAACCGACTCCCTGGTGAAATAAATCATTAATACACCACCTTCTTTCCCCCCAAAATGATAAATCAGTGTCTTCTTAGGTCTCTATAAAGCACGAACTGTCGGAGAAAAGCTTTCTCACGTTCCCAAGTGGCGAGGTTGTTTCAAAGTTTAATCTTTGATTAAACTTGTTCTGCTACTTGCTTCCTCTTTATCAATGCTCCTCTGTTCCCCCCCCCCGCCTCATACAAACACCCAAACTTACATACAAGTTTAATATCCTGGTTATTTCGGTTCAGTCGACACCCACGCGCCCGCCCACACACGCCCGTGCACGCACTCACGCATTGATATCGTCGTACTCGAGAGAAGTCTTACAACATTTAATCCGTTGCTCTAATCTTTTCACAGCACATCAGCACGACATGCCTTATTCCTGCGCTCAAGCCCTGAGATAGCCTGATGAAGAAGTGAGTGTCCTTGTCTCAGAAGCGTCAGTTGGGTCCTCACAAAGACAATCACACACACACAAACACACACACGCTTGTGCGCACACACACATACATACACACACACACTCTGCCCTGGTAAATAGCTCCAAAGGTCTAATTTTCAGACTTTATTGATCCGGCCACAAGGCAATCTTCTTAACAATGCTACACCATTATTTCCATTATGTGCTCAGTTTCCACAGCACTTTTGCACTATATTTTGCTGAATGAATATTGTCATCCAACCCGCTCCCACTGGCCTGAGATTCACCCCTGATTCAACATCAGCCGCATTAATTTTTGAACATTACCTAATGTGGTGCCGAGAAGTGTTTCCTGTTTATGTACCAGTCAGGGATGCGTGCGTAGGCAACGGGCTGAAAACATTGTGGCGCCGTGTCACGATAGCTCATTATGGTCAGCAGTCAGAAAATGACACCACTCGCTGGAAAACAATAGGAAATACTTTCCTGGAGAGAAATTTGTGCTGATGCTGAAAAACACTTGACAGCTGTGAGAAATAAGGACTAGCAGCCATAACAATGCAAATCTAGACAGCATCAACAAGTTAGCTGAAATTCTATCATTCAAAACATGATTCTGTCATTATCTTCTCATCCCCATGTTGATGGAAGGTCAGGTGTAGTTTCATAATCCACAAAACATTTCTAGAGCATCACAGCAAAACATATTGCAGTATTCTCCTAAACAATTCATAGATGGGGACTTCAAATCGAAAAAAGTTGAAGATAAAATGGCTTCACACAACTCATTCAATATAATCCAAGACTCCAGGAGCCCTTAAATAGGTTAAAGAATAGATTATAAACACCCTTTTTTAGGCTGAAATACTCACTGTAGCTGTTAAGCTAAAGGTGTTAACTCGCACCTTATCTAAAAGGTTTCAAGGATGTAAATAATGTATTTTTAAATCCATTTGGGATCTCTGGGGTTTCCGGAGACTTGTATGAGCCATTTTATGTTTTTTTACAGATGTTCTTTTATGTTTTAAAATTAGTCCCCATCTGCTTCAGTTGTATAGGAGAATGCTGTATCGCTGCTTTGCTGTGAAGCTCTCGAAATGTTATCTGGACTATGAAACCTTACCCGACTTTCCATCAACATGCGGGTGAGTAGATAACTGAATTTTCATTTTGAGGTGAACTGTCTCTTTAAAGCAGGGGTGGGGAACCTCCGGCCTCTGGGCCGTATACGGCCCGCGAGACTGTTTGGTCCAGCCTGTGAGGCAATCTGTAAGTAACCACAAAAAATTAATTCAGGAAAAATGATTTCAAATGTGCAATTAAATGTCCCCGGGGCGGGCGTCTGTCTTTCCGGGCCATGACCAAGGTCATTGAACACAACATCAGCATAACTGTCACTGTGTGTCATCTCATTGCGTCGTGTCCCCAGTGATTGACAGGTGACAGCAACGAGAGGAGACTAGCGTTGGCTAAAACGGAAGATGGCAAGTAAGAAAAGAAAAGTTGATGCGGAGTGTCGCTCTTTCAAGGATTAATGGACGAATGAATTCTTCTTTGTGGAAGTGAAAGGCAAGTCCGTGTGCCTGGTTTGTGGGGACGCTCCGGCAGTAATGAAAATGTCAAAACCTTGAGCGTCATTACAGCGCGAAACATGCAAAACTGGATGCGTTGAAAGGACAAGTGTGCGTGGATAATGAGTTTGATTGGCCAGCAAGAAGTTTTATCGAAACTGCGAGCGGACCAGGACAACGTGACGCAGGCTAGCTTTGAGCTAATTGCTAAGAAGCTGAAACCTCAATGCGAAGGTGAATTTGTAGAGTGCCTCATTGCCGCTTTGGAGCTGCTCGCGCCAGAAAAAAATCAAGCTGTTCCAAAGTGTCAGTTTATCCTGGAGAACCGTCTCAAATCAGATTACTGACATAGTACAAGACATTGAAAAATCATTGAAGGATACCGCAAGAGATTTCCAGTTTCCACTCGGCTCCGCTCAGGACTGACTGACCCAAACCTGGACAACCAGCTGAGAGTAGCATCGTCATCACTGCCACCCGACATCAGACGTCTCACCAAGGAGGAGCAGTTCCAGCCATCGCATTGGGTCACACTGATATGATAATGATACTAATATGTACGTTTCTTTTTTTTCACCTCAGAACCACAGTAGACAAACTTATAATGTACCTCAAATCATTTCAGAGCATTCTGATGTGAAAATAAACAAATATGGCCCTCTAAAATCTCATACATCAGCTTCAAATCACTTGAAAAATGACATCAGAGCTATATTCAGCCTGCTTTTAGAAGAAAACTCCCTGTTTCTACTCAACAATTTCACCTCAGATTGAGAGTAGATAACCTTACATGAGACAACTCAGATCTGTCATTTTCAAGTGATTTAAAGCTGTTATAGATTTTAGAGGGCTGAATTTTTTTTTCTCACATCAGAATGCTCTGAAATGATTTGTGGTACATTGTAGGTCATCTACTGCTTTAACTGCCAAACATCAGTGAATATAAAAACCAACAGGAACAGAAAATTAATTGGATTAAAACACTAAGATACACTGAGATGGATAAAATTGAAATTGGCTAAAACATTAATTAATGGTCATGATATTTATGCTATTGCAATTACGTTAAAGGCCATCACAATTATGCTGTGAGCTGCTTACCTTTAAAAAAAATGTCATGGCCCCTGAGGGACGGTATGAAAATTGAAATGGCCTTCGATTGGAAAAAGGTTCCCCACCCCCGCTTTAAAGGAACAGCACACTGATGGCATTCAGGATCAAGCTCTGCAGTGGACATTTACTACACTGTGTAAAGTAAAGAAAAAGTTTACACGTGACACGTGGTTTACTGCAGACCGGCTATAGATCAGTAGGCTAGGTTTTACTTTAATAATTTCAGTAACAGTAACCACTGCCACTCCAAATGGATGTATTGTACAGTACGTAATCAGACTGTTTTGTGCTTGAATCATTACATCCTGAAATATGGCAGGCTAATTCTGCTCAACTGGCCCATTATAGCAACATAATGTACAGTGACATTACTCCAAACCAGGGTTTTTCAGTCCTGGTCCCGTCCTGTCTTGTAGATGTTTCCCTGCCTCATCACGCCTGCTCTGGATGAATGGGTCGTTATGAGGCTTCAGCAGAGCTTGATGGTGAGCTGCTCATTAGGCTCAGGTGTGTTGAGGCGGGGAAACATCTAAAACATGCAGGGTATAGGCCACCAGGACCATGACTGAAGAACACTACTCTTCACTATAAATCTCCCTTTAATTAAAAGTGGTGATAACTACTGTATTGGAAAATACTGCACACGAGGCATCCTTTAATCAACTGACTCCTCTTAACACTGGTCAGTCCAGGAATGTTGTTTTGGACATAATCCTGGTGCCAATATCGACAGGGGCAAGGAGTTATTGCTTGTTTTCATGTTCCTTATGTTACCAACCCCCCCTTGTCTCATCCTTGGCTTTGAGTCCCGAAAGGTAACAATTGTCAAGTGTGTTGATGTGTATAAGAGAACCCACAAGAGAATGTTTGTGCTCGTTTGGCCAGGAGCATAACATGTTGATGGTTGAAGCACCCACTTGCAAGTGTTAGATAAAGGAACGACAACTCTCCTCTGTTTACAAAAAATTGCCAGGCCAACTATGTTTATGGTTGTACACTTTTGAGGTAAGTATATTTTACTTGTGTTTTTCCATTATCCACGAAAACACTATGCAGTTTAAGATTTACCTGCAAAACATATCAACTTGATGCATTGTTTTTACCAATCCAATAGCAACAAGTAATGTAAAGTAATTAAAATTAGCTCCAACTCAGTCAATTATGAATCCAATTTGGGTGGGACCAAGTTGGACACGGTCTGCTCCAGTCAGATGGTTAAATCAAGCAGTGGGTTTCAATTTTTTTCAGATTCAGAACTCTTTCGAATTCACGTCATGGATTTTGTCAGAAGGAAAAAAAAAACTAATGTAAAGCTTCTGTCAAATACATGGGATCCTGGTAAATCCCATGGCTGCTCTCCACATCATTTTTTTCAATCATTTTTGAGGATCAGAAAATGCGAAATTATTAAATTTAGCTCCGAGGGCATCTTTAAAAATGAATTACCAAAAAAGGAATTTGGAGTACAGCCACATGTTTTTGCAAGGTCCCTTGAATTTCATATTAGTTTTTGATTGATCCTTATTAAGAAAATCAATGACATGAGCTGGGAGGCCTTGTGTGTGTGTGCAATGACCAAATTGTAAGTCTTAAGATGCACCCGCTGCCTGATGATTCTTGAAAAGATTTTGATATTTCCAACTGACATTTGCAAAAGATATGTGTGACACCCTCAGGGACACGTGACACTCTAGCGTCAAAGTCAGTTCCCCCTTTGAATCGTGTCTGCTGTCGCTTGGGGTCAGAAGACTGCACTCAAAAACAATCAGACTCAAAACATTGACTCTAAGTATTCTAATTACATGTAAATGTTTCATCTAATTCAATTGAATAAGTTTAACGCAAAGTGTCACACTTGATGCAAAAATGTGTTGAGTCAGAGTGAATGAATTAACTTGTCTGGTTAGATCAAATAAATGCAGACCTATACTTGAACCTTATATGTTTATCTAATTATTACATATAGAGTTAAGGGGAACTTCTACACAAACATAATGTGTTATTCAAGGGTTCATTATTTGAGAATTATGCATAAAGGTTGTGCATTTTAAATAGGTTATTCTGTCTCTTGTATCAAATCACACATCTAGTTATTTAATCTATTCACACTGACTCAACATAAAAGAAGAAAACTTTGCATTAAATGTGCGTTAAACTAGAATAACACAGAAAATGTACATGTTAAATTGATTAAGTCAATGTTTCAGGCAAATCGTTTTTTCAGTGTACTGAAGTGTCAATTTAGGTGACGAGGAACACATATCGATAGAGAAACTGACTTTGATATAACATTCATAAATGCAGCGCATATTCAATTCAATTCAATTCAAACCTTTATTTAAAATTAACAAAGGCATACAAATATCTGAAGCAAACCAGTAGGGCTGCACAATTAATCAAACTAATATTAAAATTGCAACATGGCCGAGCGTTATATCAGCAGAAGCTGCAAAGAGCATTAGAATGAAGTACTGTAGCGCTGAGATGTCCTGCTCCACATATCCTGTTCCTTTGTTTCTGTCACAAACTCCATCAACATGTCACATCACCATGATTGAGACGATTTAAAAAAATAAAATAAATAATCAAAATTGAAACTGTGATGCTGAATGATGATTACCACTGATCTCTATCATATTGCAACCGTTACCTTTAAAAAAAAACTGTGCTACGAATTGTTAACTATATTGTGAGGCCCTAAAAACCAAGTGACCAAGTGAGATGAGATAATTCATTCGTACGTCACATATCAAGAGACTCCAAGAGTCTGCAGCACTCATGCAGGCAGCAGTCTTTCCAAGATCAGGCCTGGCACGAGCTGCCTAGATGTGATATATGAGGGTTGTTCTCCAATCAGGGCTTTATAGATAAACAGAAACTAGTGATTTTTACATCTCTCAGTCAGACACGGCCAGCCGAGCTTTTCATACAGGGTGCAGTGGTGAGTACTGTTGCTTTCACTGGTAATGGAGCTTAGTTCTGTGATGGCTGTCATCCATGTTGGTTTTGGCGCATGAAAATGCAGTTTATCACCACAACTCCAAGTTATCACTGATCAGTGGTTCAGTGTGCTGTCTAAACCATCTGTGTTGCTGAAACAAACCAAACTTAAAGGGTTTCTCCACCCATTTAACAAGTTTACAGATCTTGAGGAGTGCTACTGCATATGTGAAAACAAGCAGTATAAAGCCTTTTGTGGCTCCAGAGGAGGCCGCGTGTGATCGGATAATTTGCCTCCAGTTATGTCACTCATTGGCGAAATGGCATTGTGGGCAATGAAGCCGCCAGGTTTGGTCAATTACTCCTGTAGCACTGCTGGACTCATTACGGACAGTCTTAAAACAAATGATCGGATGTATCGCCTTTTTTATTCCTCACATTCTTCTTTTTTTTTGAGCCACTGGCAAATTTACAGTTTACATGGAGCCACAAAAGGCTTGATGCTACTCCTGTAACATACGCAGTACTACTCTCTGACACCAGTAAACACACTTTAATGTGGGAAATTGGCGGAGTTACCCTTTAGTTTTAAATGACCACCAGGACCTTCAGGCGAATATTTCTCCAGCCGGCAGCTTCGACTTGAGTGAAACTGGTGGGACATGATGGTGGCACGAAGTTGAAAGCTGTGGTCATTTACTGCGGTAAGTGAAAAAGTGCCCGACTGAACGCTTGCCAATGAAATCCTCATCCTGCGAAACGTCTCTCACTCTCTCTCTGTCTCTCTCTCTCTCCCCCTCCGCCTGTCTCATCCTCCTCTGCAGACCCTTCCAGGCTTCCCTCTCTCGGCTGTGTCAAGTGGCCGAGGAGGGAAATGAGGAACGTTATGCATCGTTGACATTCAACAGATCATCAGGTATTCAGAGCCATATCCATCTATCCCGTTGGACACGGACACACACGCACAGAAATGATTCATTTCAGAAAGGAGAGGACTCAGAGGTAATCTGAAGGATTGGACGAATCAGAATAAAAGGATCTGAACGGGGAATAAGAAGGGCCGGGGGGAATAACATTACAAAAGACACTCCATATGAATAAAGAAAAAAGAATAAAAAGCGATAGAAGTGCATGATAGAAGACCAGAGGAATATTTGAGTCTTTGATGTTGGCTGTGAAGACAGTTCCTGCTGCTTTTCGCCCCGCATCCTCAGGCCTCTTATCGTTGATTTGTTTCAGAACTCTTTTTGTCTGCCGTTCATCAATGGTTTCAACATCAACATACCACTTTTGGCCATAAAAACACATTTGTTATTGTTTTACCACGTATCAGTCGGAGCGGGGTTACTCACTCATGCGAGGAGAGGTTGGTTTTTTTTTCGTAAATGCAGTGTGTGATAAAGTATCATGGATTTATCCATTTGAAACCTAGATTCTGTAACCCCTCCCTGATCACTGCAGCAGGTACGGAGTAGATATTAACTTCCATTTCTTTGTATGTGCACATAATGTATGTATATGCACCTCTGAATCGAAAAAATATCTCCAACCTACAAAGTGATTGGTTCCCCTTGCTGATCCTGTGCTGTGTAATTATATTCTGCTGCTATCACGACATATCCCAGTAAAGCACCCCAAATACCTCTGTTATCTGGAAACATGTCACAGCGCAGTGGGTAAATTATGGTTTGCTAGAAGTCATTTGTCTTTTTTCGGAAGATTAAATTCCTCCACAAATATGAGCGAACAAATTATCTGTTCATTTGCTCTGCCTTTAATATCTCAAAATAACTCGGCTGCAGCTAAATATCTGTTCACTAACACTAACTGGAAAGGCAAACGCCTGGCTTTGAACTTGGCTGTGTCTGAGAAAATGTGAGTTTGAAGACACAGCCCCTCAGATTTGAACAAATTAGCATCATGTAGGCCAGATGAATAATACTGCATGATTCCGCGTCCCACAGGACGGGGATTAAATTGGCCCACAGGCCTCTCTTTGGGCCGCCCTGGCTCGGACTGAGGGCAGTCTGCTCTGCCGCGGGCTGAATACATTTACCTGCCATCTTTCCGTCCATCTGCCAAATTCATGTTGGGAATGTCAAAAATGTTTCACTGAGTGTCTTCTAGGCTTCTAAGTAGCGCATTCAGAATTAAAGCAACATTATGGACTTTTTTTTCTACCTTACCACAGCTTCCAAATCATTTTAATGGGACAGTGTCTCTGACTCAGTCACTTCGCCCCCCATCACTTGTTTCTGCACTTCAGTTAGAGGTTAGGATCACATCTTTACATCCATGTTTACTTCAAACTTCATATACGTTTTCAACACATCACATTGTTATGACGTAATGAGTTTTGTCTGTAATTAGCACCTACATTACATCTGAGGAACTGTTACAGATCTGGGATTTTTATTTATGAGGGTGGTGCTGCACTCAGAAATTGTGTGGGCACCAAATCGGACAAAATGCTTTTTTCTACATAGTGTTGTTTTAAAGGAACAGTTCACAGAAAAATATAAATTCAGTACAATCCAACCTACAAGACCCCAAATTGTTTCGAAAAGATATTTCTTACCCTCTAACCCTCCATGCAGGGTTGAAGTTGCCCCCATATCAGACGGGGTTTGAGCACTTTTAGCTTAGCAGTTAACGCAAAGATTTTGGCTTTAAAAAAGGGTGTAATTATAGCCTTTTTAAATCAATTTGGGATCTTGGGTTTTTGCAGACTTGGAGGATATGTTTTCCTTTTTGTGTATTTTTAAATCAATTTTATTCATACAGACCAAAACCACAATCTTAATGTCCTCAGTGGGCTGTCTGTACAATCTGTACAGCCAGCGGCATCCTCTGTCCTTCAATTTGAGTGAGGAAAAAGAAGGAAAAAAAAAAAGACTACATCTATTTCAGTTGTTAAGAATGTTTTGCTGTGACGCTCCTGAAATGACTGCGGACTACAAGACATGGGGGCTAGTCGATAATGACTGAATTGTCATTTTCTCGTGAACTCGTTAATTCTGAGTCTTCTAGTTCTGCTTAAACTGAGCACGAAGCTCAAGAGACAATTATTGAAAAGTCTACAGCTGATTTTATGAGTTATTTTGGTTGTTTCTCTTTTTACAAATTTTACAAACTAGTGAACTTACGAACAGCACGGAAATGAGCAGATAATGAATGATTTTCATTCTTGGGTGAACTGTTCCTTTAAGCTCCTCATTGTGGATAGAATAAGCTCGAGACTCTTCATTGTGGCCTTGCCCATATCAATTAGTTACCTTTCAATAAATAGATAGTGAAGGAGTGACGGAGATAAAAACGTACTAATACAAGTCCATTTCTTTATCAGCCGCACCTGCTGATTATGCTGTGTCCAGGAAAGAGAAAATGTGAAAGGGGAAACGACGGAGAAACGCCAACACAGCTGTTTCAGCAGCTGATTCAGTACTGCTGAGTACGACCCAGATAGAGTTGGATGTTTCCGACGTCAAGGCGCCGGTCAAAGCTATTAACTTTACTGACAATGGAGGCAAGGCTTGGAGTGTCCTCAGAAGGCTGCTCTAGGTGCCGGGCTCGGTGCGTTGGCGGAGTCTAGCTCTGATTATGCGAGCCTCTTTATGGCAGCCAGGATATAATGCAGACGGTAAAATATTAATTTTTAATTTAGTCAAGCTGCAGAGCATTTCAAAGTGGTGCAACTAGAAATACAAAGTCACACTCTCTTGGTGTTTAAAGTATTTTTCAGTGTCTCCATTAAAGGGCCAATAAGTGCCGCCTTTACAGCCCCTAAGAATTTAAATGGCCCTGAATCTGCAGACGGCTGATAGAGTTGTTGATTGGCCTCAGTGACTCGAGTATTACTTTACGGATACTTCAGCCGTGACGGCTGAAATGTTTCAGTCCACAAGCAAAACAGCACATGACGAAGCAGCATTATTACAGCACGGTGATAGATTGGCTCTTTGTTGCATTTCCTTCTAGATCTGGGCTCTAATTAGACAGCCTTCTCATTATGGAAATGTGACTTTTTCATTTATGTAAATGACAGACCCTCATCGCTCGACATTACTCATGCCCCTATATGCAGAGTCACTATAATTCCTCAAAACTACTTTACATTATTACCTCCAGCCACATAAAAGCGCAACTTCCTCTTGACTGTGGAAATGTTTAAAGCTGCACTGGCCAATATCTTCACATCAACAATTGCTCAAATAACTACGCGTGACGCTATAATTGTTGCTTGAAGTGATTAGCCTTGTGAGGCAGCTGGATTTGCAAGATCAAGTAATCATGTGAGAACAAAACTATCCTGCTGGGCTTGAACCAATCAAAGTCCTATGAGGGACTACTGTCAGCTGTGTGTGTGGTTCAGGTGTGATGACGAGCCAAAGAGTCGACTGTTCGCTCGCCTTTAAGCATGAAATAATACCTGGTTAGGTTGAGACACTAAAAGTACTTCATTGAGTTTTGGAAAAGGTCAGAGCTTGGGTTGAAAAAGCTGTGTTTTTATTTGTAACTCGACCCATGTCACATAAATACACCACTCGTGATGTAGGTTATGTCATTTACATAACTTGATGCTGTGTGCAGACCAAACACGATACAAAGTTTTAGTCAGTGATAAGATGGAGGGAAGTGAGTGAGAAGGTTTTGCTACCTGGTATGTTTTGGAAATGCTCTCAGCACTGCACAGCATAGCTCTTAGCGATCCAAACTCAATTCAGGGGAAAAGCATTTGAAAAGTGGTTTGCTTGTCATCTGGCTGACGGACCTGACCAAGCATGAATTCAGGCTGTTTACAAAACAGCATTATGATGTTATTATCTCAACATCCTTCTGATCCATATATTGCGGTCACATCACAGAGAAATCTTTACGTTTTGTGTCCATGCTGATGTGGTTCGTGGTTATCATTATTTGCTTTACTAACCCTACAATCAAAACTTGGGTGAGTAACGCAAGGTGAATATTTTTTTCGATTTGAACACGGCATTGAACACAAATCGCTCTTGGTCACAAAAAGGATGCGAACACTGGTCTCATTGGAAGTGAGGTCCAGTGCATGACCCATCCAACCAGCCCAACCACCTCCAACTGTGCTGGACGGGTAACTACAGCATTCAAATTTTAAAAATAGGGCCACTGTCCAGGCAGCTGTATTTGACATGCTTGGAGGCAGAACTGACTGCAGCTGGTGGTAGCGCACTCCCTCTGTTGGTATAATTGGTTGACATTAGCCCATGATGGATGCTGATAGACAGATGGTTCATCCAATAACCTGCAAAGTATTTTTTGTTTACCAGTTTCTAGAGGTGCCTTTCGAGATGGTTTTGTGATGCAAACCATCCAGTGTGAGGTTCGGTAGTGATGGACCCAAAGAAGGAGCTAACACCAACAGAAAGCTCAGATTACCTAACTATACCCTACCTGTCCAGGACCAAATAAGAGTAATTGAATTAGGAACTGGCTGGGGAACATAAAAGACATAAAAGATCTAAAATAATGTGTAAATAATGGACTTTCATTTATCAGGTGGACACAAACAAAACTCATACAAGAACTTAATGCAGGGATGGTATGTAAATGTAGTGTTTCCAACCAAACCCCCAGGAAGAGCGCCAGGCTTTGAAGCAAACTTTCGTACTGGCCTAACCACGTGATGACATCACATAATGAACCGGGGTACTTTGACTGTGAAAGAAGCAGCTGTGAAAAGGTGGATACATTTCTTTTTTTAGCATGACAGTCAATGTAAAATGGCTCGTTTCACTATCATAATTTGACAACATTTAGAAAGTCTCGAAGATCGCACGATTGAATGATTATTTCCATTCAAATTAGCTGGCTGCTACACGGGAAGCTAGCCAGCTCGGTCGATGGAAGTCTCTGGTGTGCACGCTCTGTGGGCCCCACAATGCAGAGGAGCCAGGTCATTTTACACCCAGGAAGTCATTTTGGCTTCATGTCCCACCGAGCAGCTTTCATAGCAACGAACAGGGGCTCCATCTCTGACGGCGTATCCAGATTGAAATTCCAATCCATGTTTTTAACTGGCTCTGCTGCCTCCAAGTGGCCACAAAAACAAATAAAAATACTAAAAAAAACCAACAAAAAAAGAATTCATGTAGCTTTAAAAGTGATGTTGATGTTGATGATTTCACAATATTCTGAATTCATTTTGATGTTTAAAACTGGGACAACATATCGATCGGTTCTCAAACAGCCTTTTTGTTGAGCAGAGAATAAAGGGATATCACTCACACTCATATAATGCAACCTCATGCAATAGTTGCTCTCTCTCTAAATCCCCCATTTAAAATCACAAAGGCTGCAGCAGAGTTCAATTATCCAGTGACAACAACCTCTCCTAAGATCTCTCTGTGTGATCAGGGTGTTTGCGTCTGAAGAGGGAGAGAAGAGAAAATGGAACGTAAGCGGGATAAAATGAGAGCCCACTGACCTGTGGCGTCATGCCATGACAGAGGTACATGATGGGAACGTTGTCGGTGTCCGGCCCCTGGTCCAAACACAGGTTGTCTCTCAGACTGTTCTTCAACTGGAGAAACAAGACAGAGATAGCAACAGGTGAAAACGAGGTGAGGGAGAAATTGAAAATGAAAAAGGGATCTCCAGTGCTGACAAAACTCGAAGGATGAAGGATTTTATCATTTGAACGAATTTCAGAAAAGCAATAAGGCAGCGGAGATGGACAACTCTCATACACATCTAGTCATCAAATTTGCAGCACTGTTAAGCAAACTGCGCTCCCAGCCCGACGCTTTTTCAGGCTGTCAGAATTTGGCAGCTTTTGATTTGATCACAGAAACACAGACAGCACACCTTCAGGCTGATTTCACCTTCATCTTTGTCTCTTGACAAAATCCTCAATAAAACCTTTGTGGCTTCAAATGCTGTTTTTTTGTTGTCGTTGTTGTTGTTTTTTCCTTCAGATTTACGGGCTTTATTTAGATTTCTTTGAGGGAATAGTTCAATATTTTTGTAAATAGTGTTCTCAGCTGCCTTTCTGACAGAAGAAAAGATTGATATCGGTGTCATGTATGTGTGTTCAGTTAGGAGCGGGAGTCAGGAAGAGCTTGGCGAAGGTTAGCATAAACACGGGAGGCAGGGAGCATGCTAACAGCTACGCTCACTCCTAGAAACACTTTTACAAACAAAAAGCTGTGTTATTCACAGTTTGTCTCTTTTTCGTTGAACCCATACATAAACAATGCAGTAACAGTTTTAGCTTACGTTAAGCTAGGCTAAACATGTCTTGACTCCGGTTCTGTAACCTACAGAGTGGTGTAGTTTGTAGTCCCATGAGTTTTTTGAATTTGTTTTAGGTTAAATGCCTGAAATGTTTTGTTTTACGACATGAAATACATCATTAAATGTCACACAATTCAATTACAAAGCACTTACATGTCTTAAAAACTGCAGTTGCTAACAAGCTACTAAATGAGACCACAAACAGGCTAAACCTCATCACGGCAAACACGGAGACTCATCTACTCACTAATCCATCTGTACAGGCCAACTTTATTCATTTATTTATTAATTATTAATTCATAGAAAACGTGTATTGCAGTTGTTGTGGTGATGTTTAAGTCATGTGATCTCAATGTGAGTATGTTTTCCAGCCTAACATTAGCTTCTAGCAATTTAATTCACACCTGGGAACTCACAAAGGTGGTGTTCATCTGTGACAATCATCGTGCTGAACAAAACATGTAAGTATCATAAACCTGTTTGCCACAGTGCTTATTTTTGGCAGTATTCCAAAAGCCACTGTAACAATCCCATAGGCTTTTTGTCGAGGGAAACAGGGCGATGCTAACTTCCTGGTAAGCTTACAAATATACGTCATCCCTACAGCACTCTATTATGCACCGAGAAGATTGATATCAGTATTCTCACCTCACTCTCAGATAGGAGAGTGAGATCACAGCTTCTAAAGGGTTAAAATAGTCCTCGAAGCTGAAAAACACACATGAATGCTTTCATTCATAGATGTGACTTCAGAATCTTTGAGCATACTTCATGTGGACGACAAGCAAGTCTGCCTTTTCTCCCTGCATCCCTCTCTTTCCCCTCTATCCGTCTCTCCTATCCGTCTCTACATAATTAATTACTCCATTATGACAGAGCGGTACACTACACGGTCTAACTTTGCGGCCAAAGTGAAGACAAATGGAACCACTGTAGGCTAATTACTGTGTGCCAGGAGAAAGTCATACAAACACTTTACACTACCCTTCAACTCTTTTTCTGGCAGCCGCCGCGTAATATCTCAGAAAGGAAAAGCATCTGTACTTTTTGGATGGCAGCTTACGCCTATAATTTGGCCATATTCCACAGAGAATTACAGACTAATTGTGCAATATGTGTTAATTAACACAGGGCAATCAATATGCCTCAGTTTGTCCTTGCTCCTTCAAACATTTACAAGAAAGGGTCAAGCCGGCATATTTTAGAGGAAAAGTCTGGTTTATTGTCCATCAGTCTGCAGATTGCGTCAAGCAGTTTGAAGAGAAGGTCAGATGGGAATAGGTTTTTGAAAAAACGATGATGCGCTGGTTCTATGTGCTACTCTTAAATTGGACTCTTATGTTAATGACCGCAATTTCCTTACAGACCCACTTTTAGGCAAAGGCTGTAATGGTTTGAAACAACTGTGAGAGTTGACCCAGGCGATATTTGATGTGTGTGATTGACTTAAATATGATATTTTTTTTACCTGATCCCCCTCAGTTACTGCCAGTTATTTCAAATGTTTAACTTGAACTAGTTTATTGTTGATGTTTGCTATTGTTCTGCAAGGTAGCAGAGCAACACTTTGTCTCTGGCATTTAAAAGGTTGCATGGAAATGAGAAGCAAGAGCAAACAAATCTGCAGACCTATCTAATTAAAGTAGCCATCATCAATATTCCCATCCAAACAAAGTACCACATGATTACTTCTGTTTGACAATAACTGTTTGTACTTCAAATCAAATCAACTTTATTTATAGAACACTTTTCATACATGGACATGTAGCACAAAGTCCTTTACAGAAAGAAGAGAGAACAATAATAAAGAAAGCCCCTCCCTCCCACCTTCCATACTATATACACACACACATACATACACGCACACATACATACACGCACACATACATACACGCACACATACATACACGCACACATACATACACGCACACGCACGCACGCGCACACGCACACACACACACACACACACACACACACACTCTGACTACTGGCAATAAGGAGACATGGCAAGGCACTGAGGATTGAGGAAACGCCACCTTTGAGGCCGTCCACACTGGGAGGAGTCACAGGCTGTGCCACGGGGGGCACCAGTGCCCAGGCCCCCCGACCCTGACAGTCAACAGCTGGCTGGGCCGAAGGGACCCAAGGACAGCACCCCAGCACATAGCTCCCAGTGTGGAAGACCCCCCTGAGGAAACTCTGGAGTTAAACCTTAAAAACTAAAAACATAAGATAAGATAAAAACCCTGACAAAAGATAAGTAAATGGAGTGAACAGTTAAAAGGATAAAAATACGTAAAAGTATTATCAACTCATTCTGCACTTCCCCTCAGCTCTACTTTGTTTTCTAGCAGCCAACTTTAATGTGTTGTTTGAGTCTCATCATTCTCATAAGCAAACTGTCCAGCCCCAGCAGACAGCAGTTTTACGCAAAAACAAGAATTAGGGTTGTATGGCTCCCAGTGAAGACGCTGTTCCAGAGCTGTGGTGCTGAATAATGGCCAAAACATTTATCTGCACAATAGTATGACGTCACTTTGAAATTGACCTTTGATCTCTCAAATCCAATCAGTTCAACCTTGAGTCGAAGTGGACACGCAGTTGAAATGTGGAGAATTTCCCTCAAGGCATTCTGAGATATCGTGTCCACAGAATGGAACGGCCAGACAGACAACCCTAACGCATGATGCATCAAGCCACGGCTATTGCCAGCAGAGAACATAAAAACCCCAATATCCACACCTGCACAGCACCATACCACAGACAGACAAGTTTAGTGACTAGTTGGTGAACATAATGGAGCATTCAGCAGCAAAATATGAGCAAAACATTTCTCTCATGAGTTGGTAGTGACCAAAGACAGAGCTAAAAGGAGATTCAAATATCACTTCGCCAAGTGGCCAAAGGTATGGCTCTGAATAAAAGACAAAGATGCACTATGTCTGTAAGTAACACTATATTAAGAATATACTGCAGGCTTGAGACGGGATGTCTTTACCCAAAGTATAGGCTA
Organism: Diplodus sargus; assembly: GCA_903131615.1. NCBI lineage: Eukaryota > Metazoa > Chordata > Actinopteri > Spariformes > Sparidae > Diplodus > Diplodus sargus. The sequence goes on from CAEMYA010000267.1 coordinate 355,471, forward strand.
CCTGGAGTGATGCAATGTACTGGTATTGACAATAAACAAGTTGTTTAAAATGTAAACATGGTGTTGTCTTATTTTTAATCATCTTATTTTATCTTAACAAACAGTTATTTAATTCTAGTCAGGATTTTTTATTTTTCATCTCTGTCAATTAAAGCGGCATTAATGTATTTTTGACCACTAGGAGGCAGAAGAACTGTAAAACAGGCAGTGCAACGGCAGAAAGGCAGGTTGATCAGAGCTTTCAAAGAGCGTTTTCTTCCTCCCTGGAGACAGGTGTTAAGCTTCGCTGGATACAAAATGCTGAGAGCAGTGACACTGACCCAAACAGTAAATGTGCTTTAAAGCCAAAACCATGACATAAAAGAGGCTAAACGGGTCAGTAGAGCTGCAGAGTTGGTGATAATTCTCTATGGATGTGTCACTGGTGACCCTTTTCACATCACAACTACATATTCTCTCATTTCAAGGTAAAAATAATAATTAAAGCATTGAAAATAAAATCTAAAGTTTAATTCATATAGACTGAGGTGATCTCACTGACTTAAATGCACACACACATTTAAAGAGCATAGATTCCAAAGCTTCCTTTAGAGGGATCTGTTGAAGTGATAGTTCACGTTGTACTCTGTAAACAGTGTGTGGCAGCCACCCTAAATCATTCCATTAGAGTGACCTTTAAAAAGTGGTGATTTGAATAGCAATGCCCGTCTATGCAAGCTCTGTGGTATTAGAATAGGTCTGCTTCATCATCCCTCATAAATGTTTGCAAAACAGCAACATTAATATGTAAAGATGAATGTGAGGATTTATTGGCTGCGTCCCAGACTCGTACTAAAGTCTAAGTCCAAAGTTGCAATTGTTTGAGTGGATGGAGAGTGCACAGAGAGGGGGACCTTCATTTTCTACTAATGTCTTCGACATACAACGTGCAAAAGGCTTTCTTCTCCATCTGCTCAATAGTGCCCAGTCATCCCACTCACTGTTTACACAGATCACTGACTACATCTCTAGCTCCGTTCACTTGGTGCATCCCACCACCTCCTCGAGCTCCTCTGCAGTCACATCACACACAGTCCTGCGAGCTTTCCTGCGCAGTTCTTGATCTGCTCCTGAAGGCCGAGCTCAGCTTTCTACTTCACACTGTCTCAGATTGCTGTCACACTTATCACAGTGGCTGAGGAAAGGAAATCCATTTTTCCCGTTACCATATTTCTCAGAGAGGTCAGAGGTCACGCTCATCACGCCCAGCAGCAGCAGCCCTGGGTTATTGGTAGGTTGTAGTTTATTGCTTGAGAGCACAACAGTGTAGTGAATGCATATGAAACAACAGCTCCGTCTGTACCATCATCCTCGCCAACGTCTGTTGCTGCTGTATGTAAATTTAATTGATAGTCAAGCCCTGTGGTACACTGACTGTTGCACTTCCATAAATATCCTTTGGGAAAGAATCCCATTACTTTTACTGATTTACGCTTACAGACACATCAGGTCTTCAGTTACGTATAAATGTAAACAACAGAACATCCCTGGTACCAATATACAGAGGAATCTGTGACATTGATGAAGTGAAATGATACTAAAAGACAACACCCACCCCAGCCACAGACTGCTCACCCTGCTGCAGTCTGACAAGAGATCCAGAAGTATCTGCTGCCGTACCACCAGACTACAGAGCAGCTTCATTCCTCAGGCTGTGAGACTCCTCAGTTCATCATCAACACGTAGTTTGTTTTGTTTTCCTGTAGTTCATGTCGCATAGAGAACTCAAACTAAGTGTTGTGTCCTGTGCTTCAGGTAATCTTTTTAACATTGAATCAATACAATGCTCTTTCCCTTCCGTTTTTTAGGGTAATTAATTACTCATTTATACCACATTGCAGCACTTGAGAAAAAAGATGAAAAAAAGTCTATGAACTTCTGCACAACATTCTATGCTGTAGTTCTTGAGATATTTCAGTCCGCACAAAAGTGGCGGACCGACTGACATTGCCACCAATAAAAGAGCCACAATGCTAGCATGGCTAAAAATGTTGTGTTGTGTTGGTAACATATGCTATTCAGGTGCTTTTTTTCACAACCATGGGGACCTTTGTATTGGGGAAAAAAAGTTACAGAAAATATTGAAGTGTTAAATTTGTTGATAAAATACAACAATTAAATCGGTGTCTTGGATGGACGGAATCATTGGGTGGACTCTACATGACAACATGTTAAACTGATGAAATAGGTCATCACACTGTGCGCATGTGTCACATTTAGAGCCGCATTTAATCCTAATATCACATATCCTCTTTGTCCAATATTTATCTTTGTGCTAGCAGTGCATTCATCCAGCTTCTGTTTCATGTTAAATAAGAGATGAGAGAATGAACAGATGGCACCACACCACAACACTTGTTGTGCTCTCTCCAACTGCGATCTCCTGTGAGGGTTTGTCTTAGTCAAATATGTAATCTTCATATCTACATCTCTCAGATGTCACTGTGGCAACGCTTTCATCTCACACGCTCATAGCCCAGCCCCCGCACATGCTCAGTCGTGTCAACAAATAACTCCATCCAGCTCACAAGTGTTTACTGAACAACAGGGACACGAGACTCAGTCACTGCTGCTGCAACAGAGAAGAACCACACCGGCCTGTCAGCCATCATCGGTTCATACCTTCGTCTTTTACTCCAGTGACAGACTTGAATCCAGGCAAAGTCAAGAAAGACCTTTACAACCTAAAGGGAACAGGTTCTGAGTCATGGTAATATAATATAATATTCAGACCGCATTCAAAAGTTCCAAGTTTAAAAAAGTAAAAAAGAAAAAATCGAAGAAGCGGCAATCAAAAAATCACAATCAAAAATGAAATTAATAAATTATTAGAAGTTGGACTCAGCGAAGAAGAAGTACATTTTTCTTCCACTATCAGCAGAGCACTCTGTGAGCGGTGGGATAAATCCGCTCAGCTTTCAACAGATTACTGTCATTTTTCAATTATGCAAAATCCTCCCACAGCCGTTAGCTGAAGAGAGGAATAGCCATGCAGAAATTAAGTGGTATAAAAAGGTTCGCCCTTTCAATACCCCGCTGCTGTGATGTGAAGTGAGCTCTTACAGCAGAGAAGTATATATATATATATATATATATATATATATATATATATATA
>CAEMYA010000267.1:359069-379959 GCA_903131615.1 Diplodus sargus
TTAGTTTTTGTGCAATTTAAAGGGGGGGAATGATTAATCGTGAGGTTGTCAACTATGAAATTATTACCAATGGTGCCAATATACCAATGATTCAGATAAATGATTAATTGGTTTGAGTTAATCTCTGATCTTTGGGTTTGTGGACAAAACAAGACATTTTAAGTTTTCCATCCCAACCACGTCTGTGTCCCTCAGCTGTTTCCTCTGGTTCATAGATGTGTGAATTTAGGCAAGTGAACCACACGCCACTTCATCCACATTTTCTTCTATCTATCTATCTATCTATCTATCTATCTATCTATCTATCTATCTATCTATCTATCTATCTATCTAAACTGCCAGCAGCTTTACAGTTTTAGTTTATTCTCATGCCCTCATGCCCATCCAGCTGAAGAGCTTGACATTTCAAGAGCTGCTTAAAGTGACTGAATATAGGGCCACAGCTCTGAATTCGCTAATGTGTCCACTGGATGTGTAAGTGCTTGCTAACAGGTTTCCCACAGCAACCTCAAAAGATGAAATTATGTTGTGTTCTGCTGCACCCCAAGTGTCCAAAACATCGATTTACATTTAAATAAATCCTTAAGCAGTAATTTACTCTGAAATGAACTGCCTCAGTCAAACAGAGGATGAAGTATAGTGGCAAACTTTACCACTCGGCTGATCACAACATTAAAAAATATGACAGCTTAGTGCAACACTTTGGTTCCTTTATCTTAATAAAAACAAGTTAATTGTTGGAGCACACCAATAGGAGTCTTAATTAATGTGTTTCCTTTTTTGTTAAAATGGCGCCAGAGAAGGAAAAATGAAAATCTGTTCACACATTTTTAAAACTCCCTGCTGGTGAGCTGCCACAACAGAGGTATATTAATTTTCGATGAAGCTAAAGGAGCATCTTGTTCCTATAACATAATGAATTCAGATACTCCTGAATACTTCATGTTCTGTTTTGAGGAGTTCTCTGTATGCGTAGCACCCCGTGGGGACTGAGTGAGGAAGTGTGCAGTGTTGTGTTTCTTAAACTGTGGGCTGGGATCCAGACATGTCCCTTTATCACTCTAAATAACGAGCCCATTTTTCATCGTGATGATAAATTCATTTACTCGAATTGAGTTTGCAGACCGGAAATATTCAGGAATCCTGGGGCTGAGGAAAAAAACATTTAACTCACCACTCCGTAAGCAACCGTGTCGCTGTAGGATCGGAGCTCGGGGTAGATGTTAGACAGGAACCAGCTGAACGGTCGGCACTTGAGTCTCGCTCGCAGGGCTTTCCTCTGAGAAATGTCCCCGATGTCTATTCCTGACTTCTAGAGAAGGAAATAAACACAAGCATAAAGAATGAGTGCAAATGTGAACTTCTCCAGTGTTGCAAGAAATCAAAAATAATGAGCAGAGAAGTCAGAATCCTTGTCGTGGCGATGCGCGTGCTCCAAAAAATAACTGAGCAAGACATCAAGTGTCTTGAGTGGAAATCAGTCAGTGAAGAGAGGCTGGAGTGAGGAAGAAAACAAGAGTGTGACACCGAAGATCGTTGGATTCTGGACTGTATAATCAGAAAAATGGATGACTGAATACGTTGGCAAAATTTAGTTATTGATTTCTCAAGTCGGCCCAGGAAAAAATCCAACATTTACTGGTTCAAGTTTCTCAAGTGGGAGAAAATACTTCTTTGTTTGAATCCACTGTAAATCTGATTCCCGGTTAGCTAGACACAACAAACAACATGACACAACGCCATGAAACTGAAACAACAAATGAACAGATTAATAAAAAATGATACTGAACTGATTAATATTCATGACTAGTCATCATTTCAAGCCTAACGTTAGGTAACAGCGGCTGTGAGCACCGTTTCTAAAATGTATAGTTATGAAGATATGAAGAAGATTCTGAGAGAATGACTCAGGACATGAAGGCTGTTATTAAAGGTCTATTGCTGTAAAGATTAATGTGGAGCGGTAATGCCCAAAAGGTGAGACAACTGCAGCTGATTGCACAGACACAGCACAATGTAATGTGCAGCATAGTGTGCATATGTACACATGTGTATAGGTAAATCCAGTACATACTGTATATACACAAGTATGGAGCATAAATCTTTGAAATCTGATCTGAAATGAATTTGAGAGAATGTACATAGTTTCATTGCATCACTGGGTTTATCCATTCAAATGCAAATCTGGACTCTGTGGAAGTAGACCCGAGGACTTTAAATTTCAGGTGATTGTACATTACTCAAAACAATTATGTTTTAGTCATTATTATGCTATTATTTTATACATAGAAATATATAAAAGGTATGCTGACGGAGGAAATCATACACACTGGACCGTCAAGCTGCATTTGTGCAGGTTTTTGGGAAGATTTTGGTCTTGACAGTTTTTTTCTGAACCTGGCAACTCTGCTCAACCCTTCAGTAGGTCTAAAAGCTTAATGTGTCACAGTAACCTCATTCTAAAATGTAATAAACCTGTAGTACTCGCTCATAACGTCAATAATACGACGTGCACCCACAGCACAACCATCCTCCACAGGTGCGCTCAAACATTACTTATACACAAGTGATCCTCCAGTGGGCTGACATGATGGATCCAATCATGGTTGCTAGGAGATGTGTGACACAGCTTCTGAACATAAATAAGCATGTAAGCAATTACGCCCACACACACACTACCACACAAAGATAACGAGCATAGTATCAGGCTGCCAACACACATGCACAGGCACACACACACACACACACACGTTAATGTTCACCTGTAGTGGAACGTTCCAGGCCATGTAGACGTGGCTCCTGTACTGGTCCATCCAGACGTCGGCCACCCTCAGAGCGTTCCGACGCACGAGGGCTGTCAGGTTGGCCGTGTAGGGTTTGTGAGCGCGCTCGATGTGTGCAATCCTGGAGCAGGGCAGGACCTCCACGCTGCCGCCGCACTGCCACACCTTTGTTACAGAAATACACACAGGTTAGCAACTTCAGAGATTTTCCAAAATATATAAGTATTGAAATTCTAGTACTTTTCATGCCAGTTAAAACTTCATGCTCTAAATGGGGGATCAAGTCCCTGCTGAGTCTCAGCAGCCTGCTTGATTGAATGAGTGTGAATAGAAAGGTATCACGGGGGCTCATGAATGCCCACCCAGGCGCCTGCTATGTTTACCAGTTTGCAGTCTGATGGCGGCAGGAGTTGTCACACACACGCCTAGTCAGCATCATGACAGGCTCATGAAATATGAAATAAATGTTCTAATGTGGTTCACAAGGAAAAAAAACACAAGTGTGCAGCCCTCTGGCATGCTCTGACAGATGGAACTAGTTAAGGCCTATATTTATTCAAGGAGTACATATTTTATAAGCATGTATATGTTAGAGGGTAAATGAGCTCCGTGTGTGGCCAATTTCTATGTGTGGCATTAAATCTCCACCTGCTGGGTGACATTTTACCTCTCTTAATTTATTCATGTTCAGTGAGAAGTTCCATTGCCTATACCTGTCAGCCCCGCCTTGTTTAGTGATTACACTGTGATGACAACTGATTGCAGCTCAATTTATCAACCTGCTTCACAACTACTTCATCTTTGAAGGTGCACTATGCAGTTTTGAGGAAGAAAAGAGAAATACTATTACTGACTGATTTTTTTTTCAATAAGCAAACTAAGTGACCTTAAAAGATGACTTTACTTCCGTTTTACTTTTACTTTGTTTATATTTGGCGCACCCTGACACTTTTATAGCTTCAAACAGTGTTCTGCGGTCAGCTTGTTTATTCAGTAATGGAGAAAATACATATTTTCTGAGTTTGTGTTATTACCTTATTAATATTATAAATATTAAAATTTTATGTCTGAATTTCTACTCCAAACTGCATAGCACACCTTCAACTTAACTCAGTCCATAAAATTCAATAAAGCTAGGGTTGGTAAGTTGGTAAGCCTATTCTGAAAGCAAGCTAACCACACAAGAATGGGAAAACTGACGTGCTAGCTTGACAGCAGTGAGCACAACCAGTTGCCATGTTAATTGTTTACATTCATCCTGATGATGTTAGGTGTTTTTTTTACATGTGAGTGAGAAAAGAGTACAGGTCTGCTGAGCCTCTTCATCAGCAGCGAGCTAACCCCGTTAGCACAAAGCACATCCTACAGTAGTGAGGAGTAACTGTTGCGTTGACAGGTATATTCGTGATGGCTAGTTTGCTCTTGTTCATACGATTGTGGTATTAACAGAGTTGTTTATTTAAGTATTTATTATAGTAAAAAAAGCTCAGAGAGATGGTGGAATGTAGCGAACTAGCCACTAACACATGTCTTACTACAGGACGGTTGCTGTCAGGCTAGTGCACTTCTGTAGGGAGGCCTGCGGGGAATTCTTTGACTGAATATTTTCAAAGCGCTTTCAAGACTTTCTACATGCACACATAATTAGAATACACACCAACGTTAATGGAAAAAATCCTTAATCTCCTTTCAGTTTTTCAAGGTCAGCTGATGCATTCGCAATGTTCAGACATGTGTCTGACTTCATGAAGTAATCCACTACCAATTTTGTTGATGGCACTGCTAAAATTCCCCCTAGGAGTTTGGTGTACTGACAAAACAAGTGCTGGGAAATGAGGATTTAAATAGAAACGCCTGTTCTCACTATTCCAGTCCTGCACTTTGTTTGTGTGTTTGCGCTATAATCCCTCCTGCCGGCCAGCCTCCTTCTCCGTATCCTTCTGAAAGCAAAGAGCTACTGGAGAACAACAGCAAAACTGTGGCACTGGCCCGGCGCCCAGGCAGGAGCACCAGCTACAGCCAAATTCTGAGATAATACACGCTTCCCCGAGAAATACCTCAACGTTCTCTATAAAGGATTTACAACACGGGGTTAGAGTCTAAGGAGCTATTCTTCGAGCATAACAATCTATGTCTGAGCGTGTGGGTGTGCTCAGGGAGATAGGGAACGAGACGGGGGAAGAAAGCGGCCAGTGAAGAGAAAGAGGAGCGATTCAGAAAGAGTGTGGGACATAAAACAGTGAAGGAAGGTGAAGGTGTAACAGCGAAGGAAGATAAAGTGGGATGTTTAGAGAGAGGACGAAAGTGAAATAGAGGGGGAGAGAGAATAAAAGCTCCTTTCCAAAAAGCTTTTTCACTCTTTTCTTTTTTTTTAGTTTCAACCTTCTTTCAAAATAAAAGCCTACCCCTGCAGGATAAAACAAGGTCATATGTCAGCTGTTTCCCAATAAAACATCACGGGACACCATTGTGATGTCGAGCAGCTGTAGTTAATGTGTGTGTGTTTGCATCCGATGCTTGGAACTGTATGTGCGTCGCCCAGACAAGACGCAGCACATTTACGTCCCTAATTGTCTCTCAGCCTGTCGTCTTTGGTTTAACGCGGAACGAATCCTGGAACGAGACTTGTGTTTTTTAAAAGTTTTAATGAGGAAATGAGAGGCGGACGGCGACAACAAATGAAGTTGTGAATTATAAATCACGGCGAGGACGGCCGCCCGTCGTGATGAAAAAGACGGAACGAGACAATGAGCACTAAATATGCGCAAAATATTACACCACGCCGCATATGAAGCCTCATAAAAGCAATCTTTATCACAATGGGAGCATGCAGGCCAGAGATACGCAGCGCTTCTGCAGAAACTGGGAGGTGGGAAAGAAATCCCATGGCTGATAACAAAAGGCGCCTGTGTTTGGCATGAGGGAGATGGAAATAGAACAAACCGGCTTGGTTCTAACTTAAACCTTGGGTTGAACTCGACGCATGATGAATTAGTCAGAGTACGAGCAATGCCCTCGAGACGCAGAACTGATTCTGTCAAAACATCACTGCTGATTTTCATGATCATTGATCTGCAAACAGCTCTTTTGCCGCGCAGTCTTCTACTTTGACAGAAAACGGAAATATTGACGTTTCTTGTCATTCCCGATGCGTTCATAGTCAAATCTGTGCGGTGTGAAATAACTGACACTGACGATGTGTTTGTGTGTGCCTAGGCGGGCTATATTAGATGTCAGGCTCTGACTTCAAACCTCCCTGTGGCACTGGAAGTGTTTGCTGTGGAAGAGAAATGTCAGTACCGAATGATGTTCTTGCTAACCTTTTGCTGCCTTTTCAACCGTTCAGAAGCCTCACACACAGATAGACAGACCCTGAACACAACCCTGACGTTCCCGACAACCACACAAACAGGCTCAACAGCGGCTTTTCAAGTGTCTCTCCGCTGAAATGGGGTTCATTGCAGTTCAGCGTTTGTCTCGTTTGTCACAATATTTGCAGCAGAGGGCAACTGATTTGCAGCACTGCGCCTGACTCCTGGCCCCCAATCAGCGCAGAGGCCATAGTGTAATGTGGGCAGAGCTGCCGACAGCTGGAGGCGTCTGATGCGGGGTCAGAAAAACACGGACCGCCGGGGTCGCGGTGGCGTCGGTGAGATCTCCTCCCGTGGAGAGACCATCTGTTTGTGGCGTTGCTGCATATGCTGCGCTGAATAAGCCGTCCAAATTTCCCCCTGTGCCAACGTCTACAGGTGTACAAGCAATTTGTCTCTGCAGTAGGGGCTTATACTGGAGAATTATATGCCAAACAAAAGCTCTGTTATAAGAGAATAACCCCTCTGGATGGAACAGAAGAAGTCATGGTCATTGCACTGCGAGGAGCTAAGGAGAAAGCCATTATCAGACTTGTTATAGTTGACTGTTGAGGCCTGACATTCAAGACTCCTATGGAGAGAGTCAAGGCCAGGCCCAGCACAAAAGCCTTTCACGAGCCGCATTACTGCCAATGCGCCGAAACAACAGGAGACTTTTAAGCTTTTGGCAGATATAGTCATTTATATTCATGACATCATATAATGTTTACGATATCAGGTCAAAGCCATTTTAATAGAAATAGTTAGAGCGCTATAAAACAGCATTATGATCATCTTTTGCTTGTTTGAGCTGAAGCTGAACGCATTCAGCTCATGCTGTCACCCAAACTGATTCTCGCTCACTTACAGAGGAGTGGAAATGTCTCGGTTCTAAGATCCATGGCAAGTGGAAGATCCCACGCCAATGCAGAGACACAGCATGATCGGCACTATGCAGCCAACACAAAATCAGGGGCTTATGTCTCAGCTCAGCAGTAAAGTTGCAATGTTGTTCCCTTGGATTGAACTGTGGACAAACATCAGGCTAATGTTACGAGCTATATGTTGGGAGACATGGCAGATGGAGGCAGCGAGTGATATAAAGACACCCAGTATTTTGAAAGCGCTCACATGGCGACATTTCAGATTTTATGAAGTTACTATGGGGGGCTAGACAAAACTGTCCACACAACCAATACTAAACACATTAACTGATTTCACCCTGAGCTGAACATCTGCAAACATAAAGAACACAGCAAGCCCAGCGAACCAGCCAACAATTAAAGAGGCGCTGTCATCCAACTTTAAGAGAGGTGTGTGCAGCAGAGTGTATGCAATGTCAAATGAGAGCTGCTACGTGAAACGTTTAGGGTCAGATCGCTTGTATAATGAACTGCAGACAGAAGCTTCCATTCTGTAATGTCTATGTACTGCGGCAGGTCAAACACACACTGGTATTGAAAAGATGCGGCTTTTTATTTTGTAGGTAATGACTGTGGAGATCCAATTTAGATTTGTCTTACTGTTTGTATTAAATCATGAAAAAGTAAGCTGTGTACGGTAACAACTAAAACTGAGGATGCCATACAGTGAGACGCATCAAGATCCACAGGACAAATTGTCAACAGGTGAATCGTAATCACCTCCGCTCGCTCAGCCTTCACCAGGGTGTCACTGTGCATGAAGTCAACAACGTGTGCAGAGGACGATCTGCATTAAGGCGGGGTGTTGGGCAGCATAAACTAACTAGGGAAAGTGTGGGATGAATTCCCCCATTCCCTCCGAGCAGGCAACATCTGCCACCAAGGATGCCAGTAGATAACAGCTGTTTTGTTATATTCCCTACTGTTTCCCTGTACATAATGTTCCCTAAACAATCGGCATGTGGTGACACATACATACATTATTTTTTAATTTATGCATCATTAAGGAATCAAATTCACCTACTGTGTACAGGGTTATTATTCATTTTATTACTTCACTGTACATTCTGATGTGTGCTGTAGTGGAAACGTTGCCAAAGCGGCTAAAACCTGCAGGAAGAGTCTAGAGTCCAGATATCTTTGGATTATGTCAGGCACTAAATTGCATATAGTCAAAATCAGCCTACACAAAGAGCAACATGCACAGAGCTTTATACACCTGCATGAGGTTTAGGCCCATGAACTCAAATGTAAACAATAGATTCCGGGATTTCAAATTCCATTGGCTCCATGGTGCCTCAATCATCTGGTGGCTGGTGTGTGAGTGTCTCAGGAGAGAGGGGCGGGAACAGAGAGTGGGTCTCATGTACAGGTGATCACTTGTTGGCTCCAGGGCGGACATAGAGGCTCCATTATGATCAAATGTGGTGTCAATGAGTTTTTTGACAGAAAGAAGCATGTAAAGGCATCCGTGGTCGCAGTCTGTCACTATTTTGATGCCATTGATAGGTTTTACTGATAACCTTCACTAAATGTACCATTCCATCGCCACCCTACCACTGCATTCACATCACAATACCGCGGTTGTTCGAATTATCTGCCCCCTAAGGTGGTTGCCAGTTTGTTGTCACTATCGTTAACGCTAACATCACTAATACTAGTACTAATACACTATTGTTGACTTCGCAAACTTTAGCTAGCTAATGTTAGGGCGGTACAGTGTGCTGAGCCCATCAAGGCTCATACTGTAGAGATCATGTTAGAAGCTAGAACCAACTGTTGACATTGACCCGACAACTCAGTCATAATACCACTTCAGTGTCTTCACTCCGACGTTTACTGACCTGCCCTCAAAAGAAGCTGTCAACAGCAGCACAGCTCCTGAGGAGCTATATAGATGCAGTCTATACATTCACACCGAGTGGAGAGTGGGATGTTACGGTGATTTGAATGGTTGTCAATTACCGTCCTAGGCCATTGTTCAGTGTCAGTGCAGGAAGCAGTGCGCTCCTTATGTAACCAGGCTGAATGTCAGGCAGTAGGTGTCATGGTGATGGCTGTGTAGCTAGTCCAACTTTGAGTGCGTATCCTTGAAGCCGTGTAACTGATTTGCTTTTTTATCGACTCTAACCTGGTGATGTGAGGAAGCAGCAACTAAACACGTCACTGGACACCATAAGACAAAAGTAAGTGACAGTGTAGGGCAATGCAGTCTGTGTTTTATTCATCTCCCGGTCATCCGTTCTTCGGGCTCTCCTGTCATCAATTGTCCACGGCTGTCCAAATAAATCTCAACCTGACATGGTCAAGCCTGACAGTATTATACATTTTTCAGAGTGTGATGTGTTGTTAACCCAGTGGCTTGGATCAGCATCAGTCGAGCCCGGGCCGATAATCAAACCTGTGCCTCACTGACACTTCACTGTAAATCACTCGGCACTGAGCCTGAGTCAACAGTTTCCCTGGGATGTCTCCCGTGTCCGCTCTGTCTCGAAGCTGTTCCAACAGCTAGCGTCCTCCGGGGAGCGATTTGCCGTCTCAAGAGGACGGCGCTTTGTCAGAGCCCTCAGCCTCTGGAGACCAGATTAGAGATGAAATCCCTGCAGTAACTGTTAACGCCATAACTGCAGTTGAGCTCGCTGTAAAAAGACTCTGAACCTGTTAGCTGCTGCAAGAAACTGCAACACCATCAAAACAGGGAAATTAATTTCATCATAAATTAACGTGTCGAGCAGTGTAGCTGCATTTTAGTTATAATGTCATTTAATTACATTAAATCACCATGCTATCTGTCAGCCACTACATCATTAGCAATCCGCTCAGTTTTCTTGAGTCAGACTGAATGAATAATGTGAATGACTGATGAAGACCTCATTCTGTCAAAGGAAAGGTCAGTTTTCTTCCTCTCCATGCTGGACATGTCTGCTATTCAGGATATTTCAATTTTGGCAGGTGTCAACAGCGGATGCCTCTCTGGCATACATTGTGTTAAATATTCTTAGTGTATGCAGGGCTGTGCGCGGGGCTGCAGGAATGTATAGCTGGCACGCAGTTGCCATGGTTTTGCGGCTCAGGATGTGCAGGTTTGTCGAGCCGACTCACCCTGATGCCGAGCTCCACATTTTCTCCGCCGTAAATTTCCATGCCTTCGTCTAGCAGGCCAATCTCCTCAAAGTACCTCCTGTCGACAACAAAGCAGCCAATCAGAGCAGGGCTCCTAAAATAGAGAGTGAAGGAGGGAAGAGAGGAGGTCAGAGAAAAGTAAGAGGTAAAAAAAAAACAAAAAAAGGAGGTTTAAATGTAAAATATTCTTTAAGACACACAAACACAGTACTAACCCCACAGTTAACCCCACACTGGAAATCAAGGCCCCCGAAGGTCTATTTGTCAAGCACGCTGCACATTTGATGCTCTTCACTAAAGCCTTAGCGTGTCATGACAAATCTACGGCGCATAGTTCACTTACAAATGATCCAGCTGTCAAAATGATGCTGTCACCTAACACAACAAATTCAGGACATTTTGAGGAAACCGGTGGGGGGAAGCAACCAGATCTTTCATCAACATCAAACTGAATCAACAAGAGTGAAAAATAACTCTTATTAGTATTCATGCTGTCAGTCCCACACATGTCCTCTTATCAAAATGAAATACAGCACCGCTGCAAAAACAGCTTGTTCGGGTGAATTCCTCTTCCCTGTGGATATACGGATTGGCAAACAGCCAGTAACTCTGAAACCCCAAATGCTAATGTAAAACAATGAGGCCCTCCCACTACTGGCTCTGAGCACGCACACACACACACACACACACACACACACACACACACACACACACACACACACACACACACACACACACTCTTCTCTAAAGCTTCCAGATAGCAGCACAGTATCAGAAATCATACAGCAATTAAAGAGTAAGAGTGTATTTTTCCACTCCTCAATTCAAACATTACAACACATCGTTTGTCCATTTGTTTCCTACGATAGAAGTGACAGTGTACAGCTAGCGTTTTACTATTTTAAGTAGCCGGTAATTGTGTTAGCATAATTTGTTATCTGCAGGTTTATTTTTTGGGGGAGTTATCACTGCAAGTTATTCTGGTGCCTAAACCTAACCGAAACCTTATCTTGTTATTTTAAGCCCATGCCATGATGTTTTCCTAAACCTAACCAGATAGTTTTGTTGCCTAAATCCAACCAAACGGTGACTGACAACTAAAAATATTCTAAAAATAAATAAATAAAAAATGCAGTGAAGTAAAAAACTCAACAATGTCTGTCAGCTTTAGGCTGGACATGCATCCCTGTCTCCTGTATTTGACCCTCTCACCCACAACAACCTCCTTACTTAACCTTTCCTGAATACCTATATCCTCGCTTGCTTTCACAGCTAGCATCCAATCACAAGGAGGCACTGAAGAGTGAGTACAAGCCAATCACAGCACAGTAGGGTGGGACTAGGAGAAACAAAATGACTGACAGGGGGTGGTGGTAAGTGGGCCAGTTGTTGCCAAATAGCTACCTTTTGACTATTCACAGAAGAGTAGAAATAGACACTCCATTCATTTTTCAATTTGATGTTTCATCAGAATGTGGCACTTATCCCGCTCTTCTTTTCTGCTGGATGTATATTAAGTCCACTACTCTGTCTGTAGTCTGTAGAAATTACATGCCAGATTCGACCAGGGAAATAGATTATCTCTAACAATGTTTCGATTTCCCCCCCTGAGTTTTTGCACAGTGACAGTGTGTGACAAAGTGATGCACAATAATAATAATACGATAAAAGATAATTATTAGTCCTTGTGTGGACAGTTTTTTCTTTTTTTCTCAATTGGAGGTGGGTGTGCTGTCGAAAGCGTGTACCTGGGTCATTTCAATTCCCAACCTTGTCATAATTACAGCTGCAATTACCCGCTGTTTCTTTGTCATTGGTCCAACTGTGATTTAAATCTCGGCTGGACGGATGCTCTTGTGCGATGAATCTCTGCGATTTTTCAGCAGGAAAAGCTGCTCGTCCTTTAAACTTTTGAACAATTGGCACCATTGGAAGTACACTGTAGCAGGTAATAGTTTCTGTTTCCACTGTGCCCATGATGTAAAAAAGTGATGATTCTCACTTCTCATGTCTTTTTTTTTAAAAACAGATTTATGGATGATATTAATACTAGGGGTGTCATGATTCTCCAAATCAAAGGTCACGGTTCGATTCGATTCTTGATTTTTACATTTATTTCTTTTAAAGCACAGGTTGCTATGCCATTTTTAGACTAGACTTTTATGCAATATAATATCTGACTTTTGTTCACAATGTACCACACTACATTGTCAAATTTAAAACATTTATCAACAACACAATGTAACAATAAGTTATATCTTCAGTCAATTGGAAACTTATCAAAATAATCTGCCATCTAGTTTCTGCAGAGCTTGCAAACTGTGGCTTTTCTGTCGACAACGTGAACATTGTCAACATAACTCACTGGAAATCCAAAATACTTCCACACCGGCGACTTCAGTGACAGAGGAGGGGTTCAAGTTCTGTCGATGGGTCTCCTGCATCTGCAGCTGCCATAAGAGTGGCGTAGCTCCTTTCAGGAACAGAGCGGTGTGTGAGGTGTGTGCGGGCGAGCGAGAGTGAGGGAGCGGGTGTACGTGCGGACAGTGAATGAATGGGAGAGAAAGGAGTAGCAATCAGTGATGCCAGTACTCTAATCTGACAACTTTTTTCAGTAACGAGTAATCTAACGCATTCATATTTTCAAACCAGTAATCAGATTAAAGTTACTTATTCAAGTCAGTGTTCGTTACTATTATTTTTATCATTTTCCTTAGTAAAAAATATATATTTTTGCTTTCTTTCGTCCGTGTCGGGGAGTGATGTCACGTACGCGAGAACTCACGTTTTCTGTACGAGGACAACTCACGTGTAACACCACGCAGCGACACAAACACAAACAAGAATGGAGGGAGGAGAGAGATGCACGTTTCTAGCTGGAAATACAGTCATTATTTGGAGTTTGTGTCAGCTAAAAATGAGAAAAGGTTCGTTGTACACGAAGTTGGCCGGATTTTGGATGGCAAGGGAACACTTTTCTTGCCCCTCTGTGTGCAAACCACCATTTCCATCCCTCTATACTGGACAGCTCTTTTCAGTTATGGACACGTAATGGTATTATAAAAATGAAAGATCTTTATACTAATGGTGTGTTTCCCTCTTTTGAATTATTGCGTAAGAAATTCAACTTGCCTCAAAATCATTTCTTCAGATATCTACAAATTCGCAATTATGTCCGATCAAATACAATAGCCTTTCCTAATGAACCTGGTAGTACCCAGATGGATTTGTTGTTCTCTGTGGGTCCTTCATCCAGAGGGACAATTTCATATATTTATAACCATATTTCTAAACAATTAAATACATCTATAGACTTTCTGAAATCCGCATGGGCGGAGGATTTGGGTATTGGCTTTAAGGAAGAGCAATGGATAAGAGCGCAGGACGGAGTGCACTCAGCGTCTATTTGTGCGAGACATGGTCTCATACAGTTCAGGGTGTTGCATCGTCTCCATCTCTCAAAGGTCAAGCTTTCCAAAATGTTTCCTAGCATAAATCCTCTGTGTGATAACCCTTTGTGTTTATAACCCTGATAGATAACCCTGGTAGATTAATTTTATTGAACTGGAAGCAGTCTCAACCCCCAACTTACACTTTATTCCTAAGAGATGTTATGCAGCACCTGAGGCTGGAAAAGATCAGATTCACCCTACAAGGCTCAGTTGACAAATTTTACAAGACTTGGCAACCCTTTATTGACTATGCAAAAACCAGGCAATAATAACCATTGTGATTTTCTGCTGTGGTGTCGATAAGGTAATGTAACCCTGTAATTTGATGTATCTCTTGTTTTGATTTTGGGCTGTTTCTGTTGATGTGTATGTGAACATATCTTTCTATGACATGTGATGTAACTCATACTGACACAATGCCCTGTTAATGAAAAACCAATAAACAGATGTTTAAAAAAAAATGTTATGTTGTAGAGGAAATGCTGCTACTATCAATGCCGTGCTGCCTCACAGAACATATTTGTCTTCCTACCTGGAGAAGGAGTATGCAGAGATGGAGAGAAATCTGAAGGCCACGCTGAATGTTTATGTTGGGGGGGTGTCGGCATCTGCTGAATGTAACTAATAAAGTAACTTGTAATTTAACTTAGTTACTTTTAAAAACAAGTAATCAGCAAAGTAACTGTAGTTACTTTGTAAAGGTGAAATCAGTAATCAAATTACTTTTTCAAGGTAATTGTGGCAACACTGGCAGCGACAGCAGTAAAGTGTACAATATAGTCTGCAGTTTGGCTGTGAATAAAGGTGACAGCTCCTCCAGATACAACGAAGCTCCTTGATATTATTTCCCGCCCCGGTTTAACACATGAAAGTGGTTCACCCCGAAGGTAAACACAAACAAAAATCATCTCCTCTGTGCTTCGGGAGCTGAACAGGATTGGCTTTAGCTAGTAGCTAAGTTAGAGAAGGTTGACTCGCAGCACTTCAACACGTGTGTGTTTTTTCCGCTTGGCAAGCCGACCGGACGTGACATGGGGGTGTGGCAGCATCGACGATTCCATTTTTTAATTCGAGGTTCGAGATTGTGACATAATTTCGGTCGATATCGATTAAAAATCTAAATCTTGACACCCTTAATTAATACTGTTTCATGTCTGGGCGTTCAGATTTGACTTTGATTTATGACGCCCCCCCAGAAAAAAAGAAAAAAGTATGACTCAGTTTCACCTCATGCAGTTTCCCTGCCTCACTGTAAGACCCTTGGGCAGGCTTTTGGCCTTTTCTTTGGGTTTTATCCTGTGAAATGACCATGTCTATTACAAACTATATCCTGTAACTGTAATACGTCTCCGTGCTTACTGTGCATGAAAAACAGCTTAGCACCGTAGAGGGATAATAGCTACAATGAGCAACCGGGGTGTACAAATCCTAGTAGAACACCTCAACGTTCCACTTGAGCGCCCACGTTGGACTCCACACAGCAGCTCGAGTGTCTGCCAAGAGGCCAGAGCACTCCTATAGCAGAATATTACCAGTGTGTCTGTTTACAACCATTTTTTTGTTAGAAATACATTTCATATGAAAGCAATACAAGTGTAAATGATAATGGTCTTTAAACTACTTTTTGACCCTAAAATGTTGGCATTTAAGGTTTATGCCAACCACTGATATGTTCAAATGTGTATGGATCATATTTACCACATTGACATTTCTACAACATGTGTCATAACACACTCACATTTCATGTTTATGACCTGGCGTGAATATCAGATGGTGGCGATGAAGGCTGCCAAGCCAGTGACTGCAGTATGAGTCTGTGTTTCAATGTTTGTAAGAGTCACACCACTGGATATTTTCAAGGAGGCCTGGGGAACATTTCCAGCTGCTTTAGCGGCTAAAATAAATAGATCATTTTGATGAGGAGTTGGGAACTGTTAAGTTGTGATTGTGGTGACAAAACTGGTCGTTTATTTTCTTATTTACAAGATGTTGGGACATTTTCCAGCCATTCCATTTCTGGCAGCCACAGGCAGTGGTTATCTGAGGCCAAAATAGGATCTTTTCCTAAATCTAACCAGTGTTTTTTGTGCCTAAACTCAACCAGATCATAAACCCAGTGTTGCAACATATCAGTGATTTGCAGAAAGTCTCATGCACCTGCCAACATTGATTGATAGTACAGGACTCATCTTAGTTTATCATACCTCAGAGATACATATTCTCTGTGCATGTGCAGGTTTTTCTCAGTGAATCAGGAAAATTGAAATGCAATTAAATATACAGACATATCTACTTCGGAAATGAGTCATTACTTTGACCAACCTGACAAAGCCAGTGACAAATTGCACCTGAAGAAAAGTGCTTAAAAAGGATAAAGAAATAAATAACGGGGGCATTCATCTTCCTCCATTACAATATTGAGCAGGTTATGTCCTCTTGTCTTTGTCCAGATCCATAAACACTGCATCATTGATTTGCTTGCGGTGAGCCACCACGACAGAGGTATTATCCTCTTGCAGAAATTGGTGAGTAGGCAATTTTGCTCTCGTTGCTGGGCTGTTTTTTTCCCATTGTAGCCTCTGCAGGGTTTATCCGTCACATTGGCAGTTTTTTCTTGGCAAACAGTATAGAAAAACTGGACCATTATGTCAGTTTCAGAGAGTGGACGGTAGACACTGCAGGTTGCCTCTTAGTGCTGTTATTGTGGTGACGGTCTGCTTTCCTTTTTCAAAAATCTGTGTGCCTGCCCACAGCTTGTGATGAAACTCCTGTTTACATGTGTTCCACTTAATGGGCCTCTGGCTGTGCTTTATCGCCCTGGAGTTTTACATGGGTGAGAATATTAACACTACACTTATAATTTACATACATAATTATTATTCATGGGGATTAGTGTTCAAGAAATTATAATGTAAAAGTAATGAGCTTAGTAAGTGATCTTATCAAACCAAGTTCAATAAGCTGCACATCAACTTATTAATAATTAATACTGCTCCGTGGATTATTTCCTGCTGTCTACCTTCTTTCATGGCAGCAAGATATTTTCTTCCACAGAACAAAACTATTGGACGGGTCTCTTTTCATTTTTTTCACAATGATTTTTTTAAATTTTTTTTTATTTTTTTTAAAATGTTTTTTGGCCTTTTATGGCTTTATTGACAGGTAAGCTTGAAGACATGACAGGAAAAAGGGGGAGAGAGAGGGGGAGTGACACGCAGCAAAGGGACCCAGGCCGGGATTCGAACCCAGGTCCGCTGCAGAGCCTCAGCATATGGGGCGCGCGCTCTACCCACCGAGCCACACAGCGCCCCATCACAATGATTTTTTAATCCCTCTTCGTCTTGCTAAGCCCAAACAAAATCTTTAAGCTCCCTTCTCTGTTTACCTGATCGGGGCCGTGTGGTTGCGTTGTGTCCACCAGGACTTTGGTGGGTTGAGGTATCGACACCACAGCTCCCAGTCGAAGCCCTGAGCGGACAGCGGGTACTCCTCGATCTCGAACGTGTCGTACTTGATGTTGTCAAAAGAGGGCGACACCACCCGGGTCCGGTCCTCCTTTATCCGCTGCAGAATAGGTTCTGCCCTGTGGGACGACAGAGAAAAGAATATGTCTGAGAGGAGATAACGAATGGATCTATCGGTCGGCTCTCTTTGCTCCTAAGCCCCAAGCCAACACTCTATAGTGCATTAGGATAGGTAATCACATTATTATTCCAAAACAAATGTGAAAAAGAAAACTGAATGCCAGTGTTCAAGACTGCTGCCTGTTGTAGTGTGAAGCATTCTAAAGCGAGAGTCAAATTTGTTTGTAGCCATTAAATATATATAGTGTGGTGTGAGTATTTAATGATGATATAGCACCCAAACAATGCTTTTTTTAACTATCTGTACTAGTTTTTTATTAGTACATTTGTAACTTGAATCATAGTGTTGCTATATTTTTCTCCCCCAAATGTACAACTTTAATTTCTGAGATTTTTCATTTGTTTTTTTCCTCAAAGTTACCCCCTTCCCCCAGCTCCATACATTTTTTTTCACCTACTGGCCCTAATATGCTGCCATAGAAATGAAAGTCAAAGTATTTATTTTTTTTTAACTGACAAATATATGATGCAAAAATAATCTTGTACCAATAAAACCCCAGTATAGCCCCTGAGAACTGCTTTAATAAAATAAAAATAATAACTTCTCTCTAACCTGAATAGAAATGACAACTTAAGCACAATTAAAAGTTAAAAAGCATCTTATAGTATTGTTTATAAAGAGTTTACAATAAAGTGTAAAAACGTCATGTGGTTCATGGACGATTTAATTGCCAGTGACAAAACAACACACCAACACCAACTACATTCAGATGGCGCTTCTTTAGTCACACCCACCACAACACACGTCAGCTTTCACCCATTCCACACACGCTGGTGGCTACACTCAAACAGTGATGGAACAGCCATCTGGAGTAATTGAGATTTTAGTATCTTGCTCAAGGACACTCCAACATTCAGACTGCATTAATGATTAATGGTTAATGTTCTGACTTCTGAGCCACTGTGTGACATCATCTTTTCCTTTTTCCACCAACGAAACACTGCCCACTTTAAACAGTTAAAGGGCTGAACAACAACAACAACAACAACAACAACAACAACAAAAGAAAATAAATACAGACATCTCTAACAACACTATGTTCATGTTGGACCCCATAATTCAGAGTAAGATTGAAAACTTTTTTTCAGGGTCTTCAATGCCAAACATTTGCAATCACTAGCAAAGGATGCACAACAGCATGGCAGAATTAACGGCTGGTGGTCTAGGAGGAACAAATGGTTTCATTTGATCTCAATACTCTTCTCAACAAATGGGTTAATTTCCCAAAACCATATTTCCAATGGTTAAATATTAATACCTTTCAGTAGTATACATACTGTATATTATATATAATTTATTTTAACATTGAGTTGAATGACTTCTGAGTAAAGTGAAAGGAGTTGATTGTAGTAATAAAGTGAATCTCTGAAGCTGTCCTATCAATAAAGCCATATAAAGACCCACAAAATTAACTTTAAAAAAAACGTGTTGAGTGTGTACTTTACAGCACATACTCAGCTCCGACAGGACAATTATTTTCTTAACATGCCAATAAGACAGCACACAATGAAGACATTTCTTTTGTTTATGTTTTTTTGGTAAGGTATGATAGCTCATTAAATCGATTGAAGGGAAGTGGGGACTGTCAGCAACAGTTATGTTTGAAGAATTACTTTTGTTTACTTGAGCTGTGTTGTTGAGCCCGCATGTTTGCATGAGCCTTTCTCACAATACCCTTTGAGTCTGTGAGGCATTCGGCAGTATTTGCGTCTGTATTTTTGAACATATCAGCTCGAGCCGTAGCTGGCGGTTGGATTCTGTAAGAAAAGCTCTGCTAAAAATACATTTGTCAAAGATATCATTGTTGCTGTGAGTCCACTGGATGTGTAGGTTGACAGAAGCCAGATTTATGATGCTGGTTGTCTGTCTGTTTTCATGGTTTTAGGTTTAGACAACATTCCTGTGTTGTTGGGTTGCTGCTCAGGTAAGACGAGAGACTGGGGTGCAGAACCAGACCTTCTGGAGGTGTTAACACCCAGAGTCACATCAGAGTTTGGATCTGGAGCAGTTTACCAATGGGAGGAGAGCTCAGAGATGAGTTCTTAATTGAAAAGTTGATTCCTCTTCACTCACGTTATCAACCTGCCCAACCAATAACAGTCTGTAGGTGTCCTCCATTGTTTGGTGTTATTTTAAGTGTAATGTTGACTGCTGCCCGGAGCTGGAGGGGAATTGTACTTTACCTCATGAACGTAACTTTACGGGGGAAAGGAAAGCCATAGAACCAGAGTCTCTGGTGAGTGCTGAGTTTAATGAGAGGTTAACCTGTATTCACACACACACACACACACACACACACACACACACACACACTCAAAGTGAAAATCTCACCAAAAAGCAACCTTTTTTTGTGAATGTATATGAGTCAAACCTTCGTGTAAATGCATAATTACGACGAAAGAGGCACTTTTAAGATTTACCGTAGCTTTGTTTTTGGGCAAGCTAATTTTCAATGGAATGCAGGGTGTCGATCCCCGAGTGCGACCTAACAGGTAGGAGAGTTATGGTGGACCTCCTACCTGTCAGGTCACACTCGGGGATCGACATTTACCGGCTGCCATGACGGCGGCGCGCTGAAGATGCAGCAGCTAATGTGAGTCATTCAAAAACCTTATTTTTAGTAAACTCTGTGTACACAAACAATGTTCTCAATGCTCGTGTTCATGTGTAGAGACCCTGGTGATACTACCAGCAAAGTTTCATGTTGTGTCGAGCCTTCTTAGTGATGATGTTAGTTTTGATGCTAGCATAAGAGTGCCCCTGCACTCCATTGAAAATTAGCTTGCCCGAAAATGAAACTACGGTAATCTTAAAATTGCCTCTTTCACTGTAATTCTGCATTTACACGAAGGTTTGACTCATACTCAATCACAAATGAAGCCTTGGTGAAGCTTTTTGGCCAGAGTTTCACTTTAATGGCTTACAAATAATGCACAGTAATCTGGCTGTTAGGGGTGAATAAACACTCGCACAAGTAATGCAAATAAATACAAATGATCCCGAGGTCAATCTTAATTGTGTGAAGCAGGGGTCACCAACCTTTTTGAAACTGAGAGCTACTTCATGGGTAGTGAGTCATACGAAGGGCTGCCAGTTTGATACACTCTTCTGAAATAACACATTTGCTCAGTTTGCCATTAATTATATATGATTATTGATGATTAATGATACTCTTTTTTTCATGATTTCTCACAATAATTATCAACAATGGCTTAACAAGTTTGGAAACAGATAATATCAATATTCAATATTCATTTTTAGAACAGGCCTGAGGTCTACTCATGTGGTCCTTGGGGGCTACCTGGTGCCGGCGGGCACCATGTTGGTGAGCCCTGGTGTAAAGCTTTGCTGGTGGTGAATGCACCATGAACCATCTGTCACTACTGTTGAAAGTCTGACATGATATAGGCACTAATGTAGACTGATGATAAAGTTTTATTCACATTAATTTTCAGTCTCTTCCGCCAAGCTTCCTCACTCAATTTCCTGTAAGTTACAGTGACATGTGACCAAATTAAACACACCGTTTCTTTGAGAAAAACGTACAGATTTTTTGGGGTGTAACAATGTTTAGCATGATGTAAGTACACAGGTAAAAAAAAAAAGAAAAAAGA
>CAEMYA010000267.1:379976-472581 GCA_903131615.1 Diplodus sargus
TCTAGTCTTTCTTTAATGCAGAAATCTTACATACTAAATCTTTACTGGTAAGACAAAAAAAAAAACTTTTCAGCTTCTTTCTTCACAAAAATGTATAGATCATAAACAAGCATACAAAAAGGCAAACATCTAATCAAACACTGTACCTACAATAAGAAAGATCACCTAAAAAAGAATACATGAAATGAAAACAAGGCAGAATAAGAGAGGAAATAGAATGAGAATGTACAAAGGATTCAGCCAATACTGGAAGCCAGCGAATGAGTCTACTCTCCTGACTGGATTAAGAAGGTCAATCCACCAGTGAGGAGTCAGGATGGAGCTGAATCAAGGTCTGACAGAGTGTTTGCCAGGGCTCCTCAAGGGAAGCAGAGCAGAAGTACAGAGACTGGCTGGCATGGAAAGTCCTGAAGAGATCCGAGTGTACCCTGCTTAGCCTTGTAAGCCATTCCAGGGTTTTGAATTTAATTTGCGAGAAACAGGGAAAGTGGTTTCTGTGTTGGAATTCACTACCGACAAGAGCGAGTTTGGCTGAAGCAAGAGGAGTTGAGAGGGCAAATGGAGAGCCCCTCTGGAACTGCAAATGGGGGATGAGTAGAGGCCGGACTACAAACTAGACACAGCCCTTGATCAGGTAATATCGGATTCAGCGGACGTTGAAGGCAAAGACTGCGGGGCTGCGGCTGTGATGATGGCCTTGCTCGTCTGACGGCTCTGAAGATCTCAGAGGCATGTCGGCGGCCTGGGCAGCAATCACAGACGTGGTGTTGATTCAGAGGTGTTGCCTCAGGCGGGGGTGGCCAGCAGAGAGGAGCATTTCATGTCGAAGAGATCGAGCAGGTGGTTGGACGGCGAACCACAGATAACAGCTAGACATGCAGTTTGTTTGAGCTTAGGTTCTGAGTGTTGAGTGCTTCAGAGTTACTTCATCTACCACATGAACCACGTTGATGCAGCCACTGATTTTCAGGACAGCTACAACACTTAAGTGACGACTTCTTGCGTATATATACATACATATATATATATATATATATATATATATATATATCAAACATGCTCTTCTTAAAAGCCGCTGAAAACTTATATTTCTCTACAACATTAAATGCTACCAACTTTGCAGAATCCCCCCCCCCTTTTTTAAATTTCATTCTCATTTTATCTAAGAAGCGTATTTACTCATTTAACCTTTTAACTATTAGTCCATGATCTGGTTTCCCAAAGGATTGGTTACCTTGAAGAAAAGACAAAAGGTGCTGCAAGATTTATCAAATCATTGTTTTAAAAATGTTTCCTCATTTCAAAAAACCTCTCTGACATTGACATCAACAACATTTTATGTTATGTTCAAAAGTAGCCCAAAGTTAAACTTAGTAAATAAACTAAACTAAACTTAGTTTTAGCTAAGCTTAACTACTATAACTAACCATTGCTTTGGTAATTGTGAAAGTCATCCATACAAATAGTACTTTAGTAAGTGTCTTAAAGTATATAATCTTTAATGTACTTAAGAACATAAGTAGTTTTCTGGCAATTAATGTACTTACATACCAAAAGTACAAGAAAAACTAAATCACACAGTGAATATACATGCGTGAATATGGCATCTGATATTCAGACAGGTCCTTTATCAGATCCTCTATTTGGCTTTGTTCTGCATTCTTGTGATTATGGACAACCTCGTTTTCAATTGGATTGCTGATAGCTCTGATGCAACTAGTTACTGAAGTTATCAAATTAATGTGATGTGTAAAAAGTACAATTTTACAATGTAATGGATTGAAAGTATAAAGTAAAGGCAAGTGGAAATACTCAAGTAAAGTAAAAGTTGACTTTAGTACGTTTCACCTGGGCTTAACACTACTTGACTAATGACTTCATGCATGCTGTGGTTTCAGCTGCTCGTTGAAGATGGATATCTTTTATTGTGTTACTGTTAACACTTCCTAACATCACATACAGTAATGTGTGATCTGGCTCTCTCATGCCTGGTAAACATGAATGTACTGTATGTTATGATGAAAAAAATGAATAAAACAAACCCTGGAATATAGTCTTGTAAACAGTATATTGAACGTATTTTCATGTATATGAATATGTATTGTAAAACCCAGGAAGGTGCTCTATAATTGGCCCTTTGTTAACTTGTAAGAATAGTCGAGAGAAGAATAGAGGGAGAGTGAAAACAGAAATAAAGGAAACTCTCATTTGAAATGACCCAAATTCTTCCAACTTTGGCTAAAACTAGCGTGTTCTTGTTGGATCCCTGTTACTTGAGAGAAAAACTAAATGAGAAAATACAGTTTCAGGAACTTTATCGTATGACAAAGGTTCAGGATTTGGACAAAAGCGATGTGACAAAAAAGTGCACACAAATCAAAATGTCGGAATTATTCTCACGGTTGTCTTTTATGTTTTGTGACAGAATAAAGACAAAGTCAGACCTTGCTGTCTGATGAATGAAAACACAGAGCACATCATTGAAGACAACGACTATTCATCTGCTTCAAAATGATACGACTGACTAGAGGAGACATGATGGCCGACTGGTGAGACAAAGATAAAATCTTTACATTCTTTATCTGTGGAAAAACTGCCTTTGGCAGTCGTTTAAATGCAAACTAAACTTGACTTTCCCACGAGATATAAAACACGAACGAGGCATTGTACCTCGCCATCATTCATGTTTTATCAGTTCTGCCCCGCAGAGCGATATGATAATCACATCACAAAGCAGCAACATCAGAGAGGAGGACCGACTCTTTTATCCTGCGCACTGATTGTTCGTTAGAAGGTGAACCTCGCCTCTGGCTTACTTTGCGCGGTTCTACAAACACACATCAACACGGAAATACATAAATAAATACAAACAGTGAAACCACCCAGATACTGGAGGAAAAACGAAAACTAGGTTGCCACCCAATTAGTGTAACCTCCACATCAAAGAGTCCTTGACTAGTCAAGGTAATGTTTAAAGAGTTCACACAGTGAGGCGTCCAACCGAGAGCTAATCATTTTCTCTCACAGCTTAAAACTGAAGTGTGATGGGTGATCTGAATCACATGGTGGGAGGGCTCGCCAAATGTCAGAGCGTTGGTACCAGTAATTTTATACTGATAAAGATTTCAAAAGGTTTTAGTCAGAATGGACGATTGGATTACGTCATGGTTAAAATAAGAACCTAGCAGCAACTGTACAGGTTTGATTCATCCGTGTGGTCGTACCAAATTTTGTGTCATAAGCATCAACATATTGGGCTCTATTTTGCACTCGGTGCACAGCGGAGTTTTCCCTCCACAGACGCGCGTCCTTAAATTAGGGAATGACTTTGCGCTTCTGGGGGCGGTTCAGCGAAAAGAGGAGGCGTGTTCCAGCGCAAACGTTCAGAAAACACTTGCGCCACAGACCAGGAAAAACCTGGTCTAAAGTCAGTGGCGCTTATTCAGATGCTATTTTAAGGGCGCATGCTTGGCCATAATGTAGCGTGTGCTCAACGTGCATACACTTTGCTTCTCTCATCTACAAGGAAGCAGTTCCCGTTTTTGCAAATCATAAAAAAAAAGTTGAAAAGATTTATACAGTAGAATTAATTCTTTTACCCTCTGATATGTGACGCGCCCGCCGTATCCGGGAGTGGCAATGCGCGATGTGCTCTTATGGAGCAGGTTGACGGAGATGGAGTTGGGGGAGGAGGAGGAGGAGGAAGGGGCACAACAGGAGCAGGTGGTGCGCCTGAGAGGCAGCAGCAACATCGCCACCCGGTCAAGACGGGCATTAATACCTTGCCGCATCCCGAGCAGTGCGGTCCGGTCTGACAATGCTGCCACGGCGTGTAGCGGGTCTGGATCCTCTGCACCATGGTGTTTGCGCTGCTCCGTCATCAGCTGGCCGTTGCGCAACTTTAACCAAAGTTAGTTTGGATGGATTTCTCCCCATACAATGCCACTTCTCGGTCTTTAGCAGCCCCGACGAGAACGTCGGTCTCCTCGGCTGTGAACCGCTCCTGGCGTGTGTTAGGATTTATACATTTACAAAGTGCCCCCTCTATGCCCCTATGACCCCTATGACCCCGGCCTACTAAATACTGTCCATGACTGCCGTGACTCCCCTTCACAAACACACTGCTCATGAAACCTACACACACATTGTTAATTTCTCAATCAATTATGACGTCTGCCACACTGTGACACATACAGATTGTCTTTTCCCATCTTTTCCTGTTATCTCACATTATCAAAAGAGTTGCACATATCCTGTTGACAAATGAGATGGTCAGAAGCATTAGTCTCTTTTATGAGGGGCTAATACATGGAGAGCCAGGGTATGAGAGAGAACACATTCACCTTTCACTATTCCTTTTCCCACATGAAGAGGCCTCCGAGGCCAGCGATATCACCTCCCAAATACGTAAACAACAATGAAGGCACCATAAACAAAGGCAGATAGGGAGAACAGGCAGTTCAGGCCAGGGACATTTTGTTTTCTTCAACAGGGTGACGTCTCCAGGAATCATGGTTCGTGTGCCGAGAAACTGGGACCAGTTTGTGCACCAACGATGGGAGGGCTAAAGTCTAAACCACGGTTTCTCCCCACCTTTTTTACTCGATTGTCCAATAATAGTATTCATCATATCTATATGGTTGACCAATGACAATTCAACACATACAGCAATATAATGTATTACATGCTGAAATTCTGTCTCTTTTTTCTGGGCGATTGGTTGCAGTTAACAGCGTTGCTGCTTAGAGCTCTGCTGCCTGTGATTTTTCAAACAGAGAAAGACCTTGATCAAGCTTTTGCTTAATGATACAATTCTTATTAAATAGTTAACAGTACGTCGTAGTCTGTCTTCTCTATCAGTCTGTTTTCTTTCACCTCTCAAACAAACGAACACGCCTGACACGTGCGCCTAGCAAATGCGCCATTATAATAGCAATCCGCCATGGAACAAGCGCCCCTGCTCTTAAAGGGAATGTGAGATGATTGGTTTATTGAACGTTACGCCCAAACCACACCTATGACTAATGCAGCTACTTCAGACCAACCCATTTTAGATTTGCGCCGGGCGCAAGAGCCATTTATCCCGCCGGCTTAATAGCAACAGCGCCTGAGATCCGCCCACAAAGCTACTTGCGCTTTGCGCTTGACACTTGCGTTTCAGATCGTCAAAATAGGGCCCATTAGGTTGTTATGCTATTTAGGTGGCTACTTACTTATCCAGTGTTGTAACAGGGTTAGACCAACATTAGCATTTATTTGGAGACATGTCTCTGGCCACCTGACTGAATGTAAGTCCAGTGCACTTTTGTTAAATCTCTGATTCGGTCTCCACCCACTCCTCAGTGAACATTGTGGCTCTTTACCTGCTAAATGTTCACCTGTGTTCCTTAGCTAGTTGCTAATTAGCTTGGTGCTTGGCTGGTATCATATGGGAGGTACTAAAGTGACTCAGTGGGCACGCCTGTACTCCTCCTCTGATTGGCTACACCCTTCCAGGCATCTGTTAAATGCTAATGTTTACCTAGCTATGATTCTAACTGGCACTGCAAACTCAACAGGCCCGGAAGGAGATCAGGTTTTTGTTCCTGTAACAGAGAAACATGCCAACATTGCTTGCACCTACGCAGTTGCTTGCAAGCCAGCCGGCCAGTCACACTCACAGACCTGACATTATCTTACTGGAGCTCTCTCAGCAGGCCTCTGATTGGCTTTCCCTAACCAATTGTACTTCTCATGCCTGAACCAATTTAAGGTCAGTAATTATCTACACAGTGGTGCTTTTCACAGCCGGGGTGCTTATTTTGGCATTATAACAGCACCCAACAGCGCTGCTCCCCAGAACCACCTGGCCTCAACCAACTGTACCTTTCTCACAAAAATGAAGTCAAAGTGATAGTTGGGATCTTTTGATGTGGGGTTGTATGATGTGTTTATCCCTAGTAGGGCTGCAGCTATCGAATACTTTTAGAATTGAGTATTCTACCGATTATCCCATCGATTAATCGAGTAATCTAATGAAACATAATTTTGCATTATTTAACAACAATACCAAATAATGTATAACGAAAATGACAGGCCTGTTAAATAGATCAAGCAATTGGCTTTTATTTCTGAAAAAAACATACAGGTATTTATTCCAACTATTCCTAACACCGAGAGTAAAGGTGTGTGTGTGTGTGAGTGTGTGGAAAGTAGTTATCTGATGTAGGCTATTACTCTCCTGCAATTTAACATGAAATAGTTTCCACATCTTAACATGATATCTAGTCATACCGACATCAGGCTACAGCCTCTACAAATACCATATGTTTTAGCATGTGTCGGCGACGCTTGGTGAGCTGGTGTTAACAACTGGATGCTTTCGGTTCAGATATTGAATCATTGTTGACAAGCTGTTGTGGTACGCCAGTTCTGCTTTGCAGTAGCCACACTGCACTTTGTTATCTTCTTTTTTAAGTGTGAAATGATCCCAAACTTTGGACATGTCTTTTACAGATGGTTTCTTGGCTCTCTGCCATCGTGCTAACTCAATTCTGAACGTAGTGGTGTGTGTCCGCAATAACAGTCCGCGTGGAAACATGATCCCTGAGCTAAGCAGGCCACATAACGCGGGTGATAGGAATTAAACGAAGCCTTGAGGCAGAGATTTTCTTCGACCATTTTTTGTAATCGAATTAATGTTTTTGTAAATATTTGCTTACAGTACTGTTACGCAGTACAATGCTTTGCTTCCCTGTCGACGAAACGCGCTGCTTCTCCACTGATGGTCATCTACTGCAGGTAATACACTGACCAGTGATAAGAACCTCATGCAACCCCACATCAAGATATCTGACCTATCGCATAAACAATACACTCATGACATTAGTTTGGCAAAGGTTAGCATTTAGCACAGGTGTCTGTAATGGCTAGAAGGTTCTTCCTGCACTGCAAGCAACGCCATCAGCACCGTCTTTTCATCAAACATGACAATCAAAGTATTTGTGAGTGCAGCTTTAATCTTCCTGTGACCTGCTGTTTTATATGTCGTCACTGGCCATCATGAAAAAAGTCAAACATATTTTGAAAAGGAGGATTTCAATTCTATAATTTGACGTATTGTTTGCCTCTGCGCCAGTTCGCAGTTGCTATGTCGGCCAAATGGACGAAAAGAGAATCATGAGAGTTGGGACTGGAAGAGTTTTTGTGGGAAACTATTTTGTTACATTATTTAGATGTTCTCCATGTACAGAGAGACGACTGGCACTTTTTACTGTAGGCGGAGATGATTGAGGATTATTGTGATAACAGTCAATCTCTGGAACATAAAACACCCTATTATTACTTGTTTTTGACTCAAAATAGCCAACATTGCAGATAATTGCAATGTATGGTGGAGACAATTATGTAGAACAAGGAGTCAGCCCTTCGTTGGTAATTATACAGTCATTTCTCAATTTCTACAAAATATTACACGGGGCGGGTGAGTTTCAGAGCAGAAGGAAGGCACACTGAGGCAGGAGGATTAACAGGGGAGCGTCAGTGAAGGAAGACAAAAGAAAAGGAGAGAAGAGGAAGAAGAAGAAAGAAAAAACGAAAGCAGGGGATTGAGAGGCATGTACACAATTTGTTGATTACTAAGTGTGAAATTAGATGTGTTACAGCGACGTGGTAATAACACCAGCACAAACACAACATCAACTTGTCACAGCAATGTAGCCCCAAGACCAAGACCATAAAAACGTTTGTGAGTGTGTGTGTGTGTGTGTGTGTGTGTGTGTGTGTGTGTGTGTGTGTGTGTGTGTATTTAAAGAGACGGTAGAAAGTAGCAGAAAGAAAAAAGTGTTTATCTCCAGCTGAGCTCTTTTGTATCCCTGCCAAGAATGAATTCATTAGTCATAGACCAATACCCCCTCTGTGGCAATATGTGGGAGGGTTATGTGGTGGGTTTGTGTGTGTGTGTGTGTGTAGAGAGAGACAGTGAGAGAGAGAGATAGAGAGAGAGAGAGAGAGGAGGATGGGTTTGAGTGTGTGGAGGAGTAGGGGGTGAAGAACCTTGCAAGTGCCTCTTGCCAAATCTGGAACACAGCAGCAGAGAAGGTTATTTTGGAACCAACTTGGACGTAATGCAGTGTGTTTTGTGTGTGTGTTTTGTGTGTGTGTGTTTGTGTGTGTGCTTGTGAGATTTTTCAAGCTGTCAAAATGATTAACAGGTACAGAGCGGAGCTGTTGTATCTGAGTGTTTTTAAAGACAGGACCCTGAAGTGATGAAGTGTCTGCAGCTCAGGGAGACTGACATAAAACGCGTGTTTAAAAGAAAACAGCGGTCGATCTGTGTCGGAGGAGAAGTTATCACAATGTGTCACGACCCTCAGTCTCATCGCCGTGACGGATTGTAACGTTGCCGACTATGCTAATGAGCTTGGCAATTAGCTACTGCTCCCGCCACACGCAGTACTTAGCGGAACGATTAGGAAACATTTCCACTGGGAGTCAACGCACTTGTCTTGACGAGTATGGAGAGAAATGGCACATGATTGGTTTTAATATGGAGGTGAGGATTGAGAGCTACAAAATGACTTAATGTGTCCTCATTAAAATGCAAGTGAACGCAACAAGAAACTCCAAACTGATTATCTCAATCTGCTGTAAAGAGGAAATGTGTAGTCTAAGCCCCGGTCTAAGCTGGTTTATGTATGTGTGTGAAAGGATGTGAAAGATAAAATAGTAACCACTGCTAAATATTAACTTCAGGTTAGCTGCACAACAAATGGAAATATTGATAATGGTCAGTCTTAAAGCAGACAAATAATGACAAGATGAAAACATGACGCTCCGTTTCTGTAACGTTCCCGGTGGGATATGAAGTCGTGTGGAGGAAAGACATAACAGTGCCGCAAAATGCCTGGTAATAGAGACGTGCCCAATGGAATCAAGTGGGAAAAATTGACTTATGCATGAAGGGGCTTCGTCGTACATACTGTTCAGCACTTATGTGTGTATTGGCTCTAGGGTTACGCCATAGGCCACAAAATAGCTAAAGCGCTCCCTCTCATAAATGTTAGTACAAGTAGGAGTTGCGACATCAACTGAGGTCTGATATGAGATTCCACTGTAAGAACTGCGACTGGCTGCTTGTGTTCTCTCCCCTACAAGTTTCTTAAACCAATCTAGATTGATGAGAGTAAAAAAACAACACCCCCAAGTAGATTTTGGTGATCCATAGTTGAATCCCTCCTCCCCATTTTAACGCCAAACCAGTTGTGTTTTCTGCGTGTGTGATGGCACACATGGACACAGGTACAAGTTGTAGTCAATGTGTGTGATAAAGATGCACCAAATTAAGACATATGCACTTTTACCAGCCGCGACAGCATTGGCTATTGTTTTCAGCATGTGATTCTATGTGACTGTGTGTGTGTGTGTCATCATGGCAAAATGTCATCCTGGAGACACCAAGTGAGTCTGACGCCAAAGTGTTAGCTGATAAGCTAGCCACAAATACTCCCTGAGTTTTGTTCAGGGTGTAGTTACGATAACGAGGAGGTGCAATCTGGCATAAACATGAACATAGACATCTGATTTAGTCCGGGATTGATTAACCCACATGAGTCACAGTGTGTCGTCTCTGCTGCAGCACTGCACAGAAGATTGGACTGTCCACCGTAATTTTGAACCGCCATCACTCTTCAGAGTACAGCAAAACAGCAAATTCATCAAAGATACGAGCAGTCTGTTCAACACAACATCCACTCTGATGAAAGAAACAGTTCTGGTTTTCATTTGTGTTATTATGGATGTTCCTGTGCAGCAGGATGTGCATATTGTTATGTTGTGGATTATTATGTCAGCGACTGCTGCTACAAACAAAGTACAAACTATTTAGAAAATAGTTGATTTCTAAGGTACAATGAATGATAACAATTAATAATTCATGATTATGAATGAATATATTGTAATAAAGTTGATATGGTGTTTTTCTCTCGGCTTCAATTCCTGAATGTTTTAAAAAACAACAAAAACACACACAAACACACCTGAGCCTGCTCAAAGGCAAAGAAGCTGAAAAGCCCGTGGAGCAGAATAACAGCAGATGAGACCTGGACGTATCATGCAAACCTGCTCATTGAACTGTTAAATCACTCTGTTCTTATTTATAAATCCTAACACGTGAGGATTATGTGCAATGAATAACAATGCTGCAATGACTTCGCTATACTTGATCCAGATACGCTTGCTAATTCTCTCCTAATAACCAGATGGCTAACAAACATTCCTGTGCAGGAAACACACAAAAAGACATTTTGATCTATAATGTCGCATTAAATGAGTACAAGACTCGAAAACAAAACAAAGCCAGGCTTAACATCACTTGTGGTCAAGATGAAAAGTAGTTGGGTTCTTTTTGTAGCAGCAGTATAAATATCTCATGGCAACTGTTAAATGCTGTTAAAGTGGCTAAATGGTTGTCCAGATCTGAGTTTAATGAACATCTACCACACTTGGATCTGGAGTGTTTTTCTGATGCAGGCTGTTGCTCAGAGGTGAGACAGTCAAAGAGAGCAACCACGAGACTGCAGGTTTAATTAGGCCTTCCTGGACCACAACAACCTCAGCTACCTGACAAATACCTAAACCACCTCGACTTATCTTTTGCACAACAGGAAGTCTGGAATTAAATCACTGCGTTGCCAGCCTCTCACATAATCAACTTACTCTGCGACCCAAAACACTAATAAATATGCCACAGCTGCCTCTGTGGCTCACCGGAGCTGAGCGTGTGCACCTGTCTGAACAGTGGATTTACAGGAAAATGGGTTACAGCTACCTCACTTCTCAGTAGCGCTCAAAAGACTGGGAGAATTGAATGATCCCTTCATGAAGCAGCTTATAAATAGACTGTTTTGTGCCATTCACTGTTCAAATACTTCAATGCACTACTCTTCTGCCCGATGAACTGATATGTCCTGAAGAGAAATAAATGCCCACACAGTGAAATGAAGGCTCTCTTTCTGATTCAATCAGCGACCTTTCAAACAAAGTGGCTGCTGGATAAATGCTCACGTTCAATATCTCATCGCTGTGTTCTGTTCTTCTTTGGCCCGGCATTGACAGTAGGCAGCAGGCTGTATCATTACAGCAGCGCAAGACTGGGGGGACAGGACACCTGCAGCAGCGCACGACATCCAACGCTCAGTCGTGTGGAGACGTGATTTACTTATTCAAAAAGAATGGATCAAAAGGGCACTCACACACACACACACACACACACACGCTCACAAACACAACCACTAATAAAATAATGTTTCCACAGAAGAGTTTAGTAATAAAACGATCAAATCATATTTTAGTTGCGTTTTTGTGAGTTGATATAAATGTAACTATGTAAAATGGGCATATGATATAATCTCATATCGATCGCAGGCCCCTGTATCGAATCAAATCAATATCTTGTGGCAGCCTTTGTGATATCGGCAAATATCATATCGTTGTCCAAAGAATCGATATAATACTGTATCTTGATGAAATTACACCCCTGGTCAATATTCTATATTTCTATATTCTATCTATTCTATGGTGTCAATGAATCCTACGTCAAAGCCGAATCCAACATAAAACTCTCACTGCTCTCTCGCCAAGGGTGTGGCTCATTAATGTATTTAAAAAACATATTTTTTAGACAATAGCAAAGTTTATGGTACAGAGGAAAAGGGCTGGGATCTTGGATTGGACCTCTTGGGACCTTAGTCTACAAACTAACTCAAAACTTCATGCACCTCCATCACTGCAGGGTACTGGAGGAATACACTTTCCTAACTTTGAGAATTTTAGATGATTTTATAACTTCTGTCCATTTTATACAATTTATATAGACTCACTCAGCAGGTTCTATGAGATCCTCGCAGAACATCCTCAACTCCAGTTCATATCAGTATCAAACCAGACCACTCTCCACAGCAGCTACAGATCAATAAAAAAACCTCCTTCCTGACAATGTGAGGGGGCTGCACTTCTATCAGCACTTTCAAATCCAACTTCAAAAAACTCTGTTAAAAGCTGCTCAGCTCTTCGAGACAAGCATACATTTGTGATGTACTTCTGTCTGTAGTTTTGTACTGTGCGTTCTATATTTTCTTTTTTTGTGTGTGTAACCTGAGGTGTTATTTTTACTCTGTACTGTTTGTTACTCTGCGATTTCTCTGCTTGTACCTGCAAAGGGACTACATATTTGCTCTAAGCTAAAAATCTGTTCACCCTGAGGCCTTCTGACAAAACAAACACAAGTATCTGCTGCCGTACCACCAGACTACGGAACAGCTTCTTCCTTTATTGTTCCTTTCTAATAATAGTACTATGCTATTATTTAGAAATAGAAACAGACATTTGATTATACAAGCACAATGACAAAATAATCTTAAATCAAATTGTGACATTTATGAATAATGTTCACTGTCACTTTAAATAAATAAAGAAAGAAAGAAAGAAAGAAAGAAAGTATTGTAAGAAAGAAAGAAAGAAAGAAAGAAAGAAAGAAAGAAAGAAAGAAAGAAAGGTGTCTGGTTGTGTAGACTTGTAGTCTCTCTGCTGTTGTCACAGTACACAGTATGACGTGAAGCCGGCTGCTCACCATCCGGTGTTGAACTCCACGTGTGCGTCGAACAGAGCGACGACGGGAGCGGTCGCGGCCCTCCACCCGCTCACTCTGGACCTGATCAGCCCCTCCTGCTTGTCATGGCGGACCACCTTGACGAAGCCCGGGCCGTGCTGAGCGTTGGTCTCGTCCACGAAGCTCTGCAGGTGCTCTTTCAGCTCCGCTGGAAGGGGAACGACACACAAACAAACATGAACACGAGTGGATGTTAATGCAAACTCGCTGAAGCCTGTAACAGCATCGATCTTATCGACAAAGCTCCGCAGAGAGACCCTCAGCTCAACAGCACTGAGGAAATGTGCTCTGATTGTGTGTGTGTGTGTGTGCTCAATTTAGTTTTATTGACATCAACAACACACGTTCAAAGTTGCTGATTTTGCAGGAGAATGAACCACCTTTCTAATAGCATTTCACTGACACATTTCTCTTCAGTTTGGAAACTCATTAAAGCATTATCCATATGTTGCAGCAATTATATTGTACATATTAACATTTCTTGAACCCCTTGGCAGACCCTGGGACACAGAGTAATTGAGCATGAGCTCAAACCAAATGGACAAAAATGCTGAATTTACATAAATCTGAAATGCTACCGCAGATGGAGGCTGAGCAGCAGGGAGCGGTGTAGCAGCGAGGGTGTAGTGCTGAACAGACTCTGCAGGAATAGGTTGAACAAGGAGTACAGCTCTGCAAAGTCTAGATGTCAGAAACACTTCATGGCCAAAAGTATGTGTGCTTTCGATCTGGGGCTGCACTGTCATGCTTTGGACCTGCTCCTGATTTCTAATTTAGAGGAACCTTAACTTTCTCTGATGATTTTACCAGCCTGCCCTCAAACACATGACCATTTGAGATGTGACTGTGAAAGGAGTTTTATACATTTACATATATTTAATTTTGTTGTTTGGCGGCGACCTCTAGTGGCCTTTTTAATTATTAAGGCAGCAAAGGAGGCAGTCAGACAACGTAGTATAAAGGGTGAGAAAGCCAACAGAAGGAGAGGGAAGGAAAAAAATAGCACAGGGCTTTCATCAAGCAGGCCGCTGTTAGTTTGTTTTTTAATAATCAGATTTTATTTTATTTTCTGCATTTACATATCAACAATGCATAGAGCACACATCATTAAGTAGTGGTCTGAGCTAGGGGAGAAAATAAAAAGAAAAGAATAAAACAAGATTTTAAAAAAAGGGGGGGGGACAACAACCTATCAACAAAACAAGAAATTTGTGTACCTATTAGGAAATATTTCTTATCAATATATTTCTTAACCCTGGCACCTTCTAAGCCTGTTTTTCCCCTCTGGATAATGTCACTTAGATCCTTAGGCAGGTAATCCATTACAGGCCGCCATATGTCTGTAAAAGTGTCGTCATTTCCTTTTAATTTGGCACTTAGTCTTTCCATAGGAAAAACTCTAAAAATGTCACTGAGTTACAGTGGGAGGTTTCTCACTAATCCAATTAAATAATATATATTTTCTGGCCAAAAATAAGAGTTTATTGAGTAATTCTGATCTTTTCACATCCATAACTCTATTCAAAGGTGGCAGCCCCAACAAGAAACTGGCCCAGATCTTTACATATACTGTGTTTAAATATGGCTGTCACTTCCTCCGATACACATGACCAAAACTTTGATACGCTTGGACAGCTCCAGAAGCAGTGTATATATGTCCCACATGTTAACTTACATTTAAGGCACAATGGTGATCTATTAGGGTCAATTCTGTTCATAACATGAGGTGTCCTGTGCTGTCTATGAAGTATTCTATATTGTATTTCTTTAAATTTATTGCTGAGAAAAAAAAGAGTGAGTGGTCCGAATGCATCCCTCCCAAGCATCTTCATCACATACACTTGGAAGGTCCTCCTCCCATCGCTTCACAAGCCCATCAACATTGTGTTGGTTACAACTCTGAAGGCTATTATAAAAGTATGTGATAAGACCTTTATTCAACGTAAAATTAATTATGAACTTATCAATTGGTCCCTTCAGTGTTTCTGTTTGAGTTGGCTTGAAATTTGTATTGATAAAGTGACGGACTTTAAGATAGGCAAAAAAGTATTTTTGTGGAAGTCCAAATCTGTTTTGTGCGTGTGGAAAGGACATGAGGACATTATTATCATCAAACAAATCTCCAACCACTCTCACTCCCCTTTCCCACCGAGAGCAGAATACAACATTATCAACACCGGGTAGGAAGTCCCTGTTACCCAAAAGTGGAGTCAAATAGGAAAAGGCACCCTTTCTGCCTACAAACCTATGCATGTCATGCCAGGTCTTAATAAAGCTTTGAAGTATTGGATTGTCCCTTACTTTGGGAAGGGCAGTTTTTTTACTAGTGAGTTCCCCTAGCAATCTAAATGGGACACAAGCCCATGATTCGAGTGGGTCCTCTATACCCTTTAAATAGCAGTGAACCCATTCATATATGAATCTGCTATGACAGGCCCAATTGTACAGTATAATATTAGGAAATGCTAGACCTCCACCGTATTTTGGGAGCTGTAAAGTTTTCATACTTAATCTGGGTTTTTTCTTTTGCAAAATGAACTTTGAGAAGTCCCTTTCAACCTCTCTTGCTACCTTTTTGGAAATAAACAGAGGCAACATCTGCATGGGATAAAGCAGCCGAGGTAGAACATTCATTTTAACAAGTTAATTCTGCCCATCCAAGAAATTGGCAAATCCATCTACCTGTTAAGATCGCTCTTGATATCTTTATGTACAGTGTTGACATTCTTTCTCAATAAATTCCTAATATTCTGGGATACAGAAATACCTAAGTATGAGAATCCTGAGGTAGACCAAAAGAATGGAAAGTTTGGTATGTTTGGCACGTTGTGACCATATCTAATTGGCATGGCCACTGACTTACTAAAATTAATCTTGTATCCAGAGAAGGATCAAAAGGTCTAAATAACAGACATTAGAGCTGATATGGACTCATCTGGACCGGTGAGAAAAAGAAGAACATCATCTGCATATAATGCAATCTAATATAATGCGGTTTTAATTTGGAAACCCGCTATGCTGTTATGGCTTCTAATAGCCTCTGCCAGTGGTTCAATGGCCAAAGCAAAAACAAGCGGAGACAAAGGGTCCCCTTGCCGAGGGGACCTCCCTAACTTAAAACTGATGATTTTATACCATTAACAAGTACACTCGCTCTGGGTGAAAAATATATCAGCTGAATGAGTTTAATAAACCCCTCCCCCAGTCCAAGTTTTTCCATGATGGTGAATAAGGCCACTCCATGCGATCAAAGTAATTTTGTCATATTGGTATAAGAGTTCCTGCTTTTAATGACGTCCGCCTGGTCAGATCTGATTAAGAGTGGGAAGTAGTTCTCAAGTCTTTTCGCTAAGCTACACTCGGGGGGTTTTCCGTTTTTAAGGATTAAAGATATATTGGCAGCATATAATGAGCCTGGTAGGGAACCTCTCTCTATTGAATGAAGGTACATCCTTAGCAGAGGTCCATCTATGGAGTTTAATAATTTTTTATAAAACTTTGGACCATAACCATCCGGTCCCGGAGCTTTTCCGTTCTGCAGAGAATTGATTGCATTGTTTATCTCCTCACTGGTTATTGGTCTTCCAAGAGCGGATTTATCTGCTTCTGATAAGGAGGGGAGACTAAGCTTTTCTGGAAAACTCTGTACACAATGTGATGATGTAGTGGACTCTGCGGTGTAAAGCTTTTCATAAAAGCTTCATTATCTCCACCATGATTTTTCCCAATGTCACGCCTACCAGCTGCAAAGTGTGCAAGTAGTGGCCCCGGTTTGTCACCCATTTCAAACAGTCTGTGTTTTGCAATGAAGATACTTGCTTCTGCCTTTGCGTCACGAGTTGGTTAAGAGCTGACCGTGTGGCTTCTGGTTTTTTGAACAGGGTTGCAGAGTAATTATCCTTTAGTTGTTTATCAAGATCAGCCACTTGTCTCTCTAAATTCAGCTGCTCTCTCAAAGCTTCCCTTTTCCTGGCTGTGCTATATGAAATTATGTCTCCCCTCAAGTAAGCCTTGAGCATATCCCAAAGTATTGATGGATTGCTATCATTGTTATCATTAGTTGAAAGAGAAATATTAATTTGTTCTTCCATAAAGGTCACAAATGAGGGACTATTAAAAAGTGAGGGATTTGGTCGCCAGTAGCATGGTGTGGGTTGGGGGGAGGGGGAAAAACTATAATGGACGTATCTGCATGGTCTGATGGCAGACGGGTACCTATAGTATATTCCTCCTCTCTATCTAACACCATCCTTGAGACAAAGAAATAATCTATTCGGGAAAAACTTTGGTGTGGAGGTGAAAAAAAGGTACAATCTCTCCCTCTAGGGTGAAGAATTCTCCAAGCATCAAACAACTGTAGTCTACACAAAGCTCTCTAGTGGCCTCCCTCATTTTAGACGTGACTTTAGTCAGGGGGCGTTGGTCTAACCTCAGGGTTCATAACACAGTTAAAGTCTCCTGCAAGTAGACTGAATGTTGCAGACATTGCAGAGGCGTCACGTAACAAGTGAGGGTAGAATTCTTCTTGGTACACATTTGGAGCATATACACATCCAATCATTATATATTCCCATTATAAGAATCCTGTAATAATCCCATATCGACCTTGACAATCTTTAACACACTTAGTAAAGTAAACAGAGTGTTTTTATTTATTAGGATGGCCACCCGTCTCTCACTTGTAGAAAATGATAAGTAATACATTTGTCCTACCCATTCTCTCTTTTTTTCATTTTCCTTGTCATCCAAATGGGTTTCTTGTAACAGGACTATGTTAGCTTTTTCCTTCTTTAGCCTGCATGATATTTTCTTACGTTTAACAGCATTATTTATTCCCTGTATGTTAAGCGAGAAATACTTAGTGGTGTTCATCGTTCTGCCCAGCTAGATGACTGACTATGAGTGCATCTAGCCTTAAAGCAAGACACATAAAAGAAATAGTACAAGGGCACAAAAGGAGGATAAAGGATGGGTCCCAGACCTAACTCACTCTCTTTAAACTTATCTTCAAACAACACAAGTACTAGGAATGTGTACTCTGCATTGAACACACTCAGCTGAAACGAATGTGTCCCTTTGGACGCAACATGAACAGTCCTCTCAGGGATACAAAACAAAGGGTCCCTTGGAGCTGGAAGAAAAACAACGAGCGTTGTGTGCGCACTTGACCACGGTCCACAGTTGTTCTCCATGAAACGCAGCCGTCATGACACCCACTCGCTACCGACTCGAACCCCCACTGTAAAGTCACCTTATGTGTAGTCAGTACATCAGAAAGTCAGCTTGTGTGTAGCAGCCCATATTAATAGAGCACACCTACGTTAAACATAATGTTATGTAAGTTTACTTGTGCACCAAACCATCCCGATCAGCGTTCGCTGCTGTAACTCTTCACAGTGCTCATGGAACCGTATCCATTGCCCCAATAATGTGAGCATCAGCCTCAGCTGTGTCGAAGAAGAATTCCTTGTTGTTGTAGGTGAAGCGGAGGGTCGCCGGGTATTGCATCCTGAACCTGACGTTCTTGGAAATCAGCTTTTGGCACACATCGTTGAAGCTCCTCCGTTGCTGCAGGACATTTTGCGGGATGTCCTGACGAATGGAGATCCTGGCTCCTTCGTATTCGAGCTTCTGTTTCGCACCAAGCGCTAATATCTTAATTTTATCCGCCGGGTAATAAAGCTTCATGATGACAAGGCGGGGCATCATGGGTTTAGGTCGACCGAGACCTCTGTGGCACCTGTCCAGCCGCATCCTGCCTTTCTTGGTTTCCATGTGAAGAAGTTTGGGCAGCCAGGTTTCAAAGAAATGCAGTGCATTGCTCCCTTCAATCCCTTCCTTGACTCCAAAGATCCTGATACTATGCCTCTGGGATCTTACCTCCTGGTCATCCATGTGGTTAGTGAGGGCAGTTTCTTTTCCATGTCTGCTAGCCCGCTTTCCAAATCAGCAGTGATGTCTTCAGCACTAGAAATGCGGTTTTCTACCTCCTCAATACGCTGTGATTCACTTTCCGGCTTGACTGTAATGATATCCAGTTTGTTGGAAATCATGGACATATTCTCTTCCATGACGGCCGCAAATTCAGCCATAGTCTCCGCTGCTACCGCAGCCACAAGGTTAGCTTCTGCTACCTCGCCATCTTTAGCAGTAGCTCCACCGTTGACTTGCTGGCTAGTAGTTCTCTAGGCTGACGCATTTGCGGTGTTGTTTGTCGGCATTTCTCGGCCAGAGATGTTCATCAACTACTCATCGTTTCTATATATTAAGTATGGCTACAAATATGACTCTTAAAATATAAGTTTGTGGATAATTCTGCAGGGAGCTAACTGGCCTCGATCCTCTCAGTATGATGTCATCACCGGAACCCCCCAGCAGGCCGCTGTTTATGACTACAGTAAAAGAGAAAGTCAACTTTAAATTATTTTAACACACATTTCATAACTGAAACTACATCTGTAACACTGCTATTTTAAGACAAACCATGTTGTTTTCCTGAACCTAACCACAGAGATTTCTACTGTGATTAAAACTGTCCAGAACATCATTGGTACGCATTCACAGAGACTCAGTGACATCGGTGAAGTGACAGTGAAAGTTTTCACTGTGTCTCTGACAAGCCTCCAAACTTTGTGAAAGTGAATTACAGCATCCAAGAATATTTCTGACAGCAATGCATTTCCAACTTTATGGCAACAACGTTGTCTCTTTTGTTTCTCAGTGTGACAGTGACCTCCATGCACAAAGCTAAATGTTTTGTTGTGGAAAAACTTGACGGTTTTTGCACAGAGCCCTGACTTCACCTTTGAAATGAATATGAATGGAAACTGTGAACCGACATCAGTGGCTGACCTCACTAATGCTCTTGTAGATGAAAGGCAGCAAATCCCTGCAGCCAGGTTTGTAAATCTGGAGCAAAGCCCAAAACCAGATGAGTGGAGGCTGGAACGGCAGATGAATGCCCCTGGTTTTGGAATGATGTGTTCACCAATATGGTATGTGTAATGCTGAGGTTCCTGCATTCATTTTAGTCATATAGTGCAGTCATGTTTAAATCATGTCTCATGACTCCTTGCTCCCTTGCCCACAGTAAGACATTGCCATAACTAATAAGAAATAAAGAAAACTGCAAATCTACCAACGTTGAAAGAACATGTTAGTATCAAACATCAAGTGGGACTTTAAAGTCTCAGAATTATCAAAGACAGTAAATCTGCAGAAGGGCAGCTTTCTTTAGGCTATGAAGGAGATGTTTCTCTCATGGGGTAACCTGGTACTAACAAAACAGAAACAGAAAAAAAGGAGACTGAAAGAGAAAAAGGACAACAATATATGAAAACAAGAGTTCACTGCCAGGCTAGCAGCTCTGTGAGGCTGTTCTTTCACACAACGCTGCTTCGAGCTAAATGCTAATGTCAGCATGCTCCTGCTCTGCGGATGCTGTGCTTGCAGCAGAACAGCAACAATGACCACAACAATGAAGATGCTAAGGTGCTGAGATTTTCAGGTGTAACGTTTACCGTGGTTTTCATCTTAGTTTAGAATCATGCTAACATTCGCTGATCAGAAATGAATAAAGTACAGCAGAGGCTGGGTGTAATGTCTTTAGTTTGGTACTGAACCTGGATTTTGTGAGATCTGTTTTACTTTCCTGTAGAGGTGTACTGAACTATATTCTTCATTCAGTGCTTTAACATCAATATACAATTAATTAATTTCAAACTCATCAAACTTAAAATGTCTTCTTTGCATTTTCTGAAAGT
This sequence comes from Diplodus sargus, assembly GCA_903131615.1. Classification (NCBI taxonomy): domain Eukaryota; kingdom Metazoa; phylum Chordata; class Actinopteri; order Spariformes; family Sparidae; genus Diplodus; species Diplodus sargus. The sequence goes on from CAEMYA010000267.1 coordinate 400,386, forward strand.
GTCAGAAATGAAAAACACGAGTTCTCCTGTGTTGAGGTCTTTCGTCTTGAAATGATTAGCTGGACAGATGTAGTGTGAAGAGTTAAATCAAGCTTAGAAAGAAACATGATCATCTTATGAGAAGACTTCCCAGCATGTGTTGTTCAAGACCCGAATCTCTGCTGAGACCCTTCTTTTTCATGCCATGGTTTGAAGAAAACATATGTGGCGAGACAACATAACTTGTTTCTGATCATTTGTTATGTTTGTGAGTGTGACTGGATGAGTTTTCTCAAGTCATGTTAAGTTCGCAAATGATTTCACAACAGAAGAAGACCTGGAAGAAGACTTTGAACCAATTATGCTAATTATTCTTAATTTCTAAATTGAGTTAAATCACATATCTACATATAGGCAGCAGTTGATGTTAATGTTGAAATAGCCCAGTACTTTTTATAGTACACAACTAGAGATGCACATAACAGATTTGTTCTCAGCTAATAACGATCGGACGCTGCTTCTTGTGCCAGATACTGTTAAGATAACATCTGGATTAGCTAAGATGTAGTGAGTGAAGGTGGTTGATTTCATATTCCACAGTTCTAATAAAACGTGTTGTGTTAAAACTCCAAGGCTATTTCTACTATATGTAGAACATGTGTTGCAAATTATAAAAAAAAATGTTTGCATCTCTTGTCTGCACTGTTTGTGCTCTACTTCTGCTTCTTCTTCTTCGTTCAAAACCAATAAATAACCAATGTTTCCCATAATTTCCATAAGGTATATACTACATATCCCAACTGAACACACGTCTTTTATGTTTGTTTTGCTATATTGAGACAGTTAGCTTGTGCTCCCAGATGATGTGAGAGGCCTCTAGGCTTCATAACACAAAATAAAACAAACAGAATGCGGTTAGATTATTGAGCCACAGATGTGGTACAGTCTTTGTTAAGATATGGGATTCTTTCTTTTGTTCTTTCGTTCTTTCTTTCCTTCTCTAGTGATTTCTTAAATGCCTTGCACACACACAGGTAGCCAGACAGATTCAGGCGCGCGTGCACATGCACACACACACACACACACACACACACACACACACACACACACACAGGCTGCCCACAGTGGAACAGCGAACAACTTCATTTCCTCGTTGTGATTTCTCTGTGCTGTAATCCTGCCTGCAGGCTACGGCTGCTGCCTTCCCCTTTCTATTCATTATTACCATCAGCCTGGATTCTCCAGTCACTCTGTTTTCCTTTAATGAGCCACAGTTTGCAGTTGACCTGGAAGAAAGATGGGCTCATTTAAAGCTGGAGTTGGGGGTATTTGAAGAGCACCTTGTTGTGTTCCACGTGCATGTGAGGTTACCTCCATATATATGAAAAAATACAGCCATTACATCAAGCGCAACTCCAGTCACCCAATTAATTTCCAGGCGTCTGGTCCACGCTGTGAAACATGTTTTTACTCAAATGTAGCCGACTGCCTGAGCAACAGGAGAGCTGTCTGCCTTCTGTCTATTAAAAACCTTCATAAGAGAGCTGCTGGGCTCTGTCTGACCGGAGGATGGTTAAAAGATCCTCAGTGGAGAACAGATTGACGCTGAAATAATCAAATGGTATTTGAATACTGTCTAAAACCCTGTGCTAACAGCTGTTAGGATCAGTGTGTTGTACATAATTGTTAACCACGTGGAGAAATTAGAAAAGGGAATACAACACCGATATTATGTTGTCACTTTTTGGAACATTATGCAATCGAAGGAGTGGTGTTTGCTTGTTTTCTATCCCAGTCAGCTGCAATGCTCATTATTAAGAAAACTGATGGATGAAGGAACATTCAAGAGTCTTCGTCACTAATGATGCACCCATGTAATTCAGTTCATCCTTATGATAGTTATTTAAAAATATCTCAGACTTAACTCGTCAGCTTCAGCGCCAGGCTTTCATCAACTTCCATCGACGCTGTAGCTCTTTTAAGCAGGACTAAAGGTGTGTTCAGGCAGAAAGTGATGCAAATGCATTCATGTATATTTTACCTCTGTGCCATTTGTGTTTTATGCCTCCTAAACAGCTAATACCGGACTGTTTGTTCTCAAACTCTGACTAAAATCAGAACTCACCAACACCGTTGGTCTATTTACTATTATTAATTATTTACTATTTACCCTGGTCCCTGTCACTATATGAAGCAGCTCATCACTTTCTGGGCCAAAATGTTGGACTGACCGATGCATCAGGTGATGAGCAGGCAGCAACCTACAGGCTGAGAAATGAAGCCAACGTAGGTGTGCAAGAAAATGCAGTTCCTCCAATGGCCTATTGAGGCTGGTTCCAAACGCAAATCAGTCCCCATAAGAGACCATATTAACATGGCCGCCTTTACAGCAGAAATAAAGGTTTTGGTCTCTGTACTGGATTCCCTGTTCCTGGAAAAGATTTTTGTATGACATGCTCGTTTAATTGATTAATTGGTGATTTTTAATAAAGGTCGCTTTGAGTACATAGGAGCAGAGAAGAGATGTGAAAAAGAAAAGACTCTCTGGTGACTGCTGACACTTGATAGAGGTAAACCCTCACACAGACACACACACCCTCAGTGCATGCTCTTGCTTGCTATCTTGCGGCTAATGTTCAGTCAGGTATTCTGTATGTTCAGGGCAAATAAACCCGCTGTGAAATTCATCCGTGTAACATGAAATGAAATAGGCTCTTTTTCATGTGTGAACACAAATTGATAGCCTTAGGCTAGGCTTGGAAACTTCAAGCGAGGTGGGCTTGTTTAACTAACTGGGCTCGCTTCAGCTCCAGCAAGGCTCCACATTTTTGTTCATTTTTATTAATTAATAATAAAAAAAAAATGTTTTGGCCTTGTCATAGCTTCATTGATAAGACAGCACTGATAGGGGGATGACATGCAGTAAAGGGCCTCAGGTTCGACCTGTGTCGCTGCAGCGAGGACAAAGCCTCTGTACACAGATCAGCGCTCTACCAACTGAGATTCTGGGGCACCCGTCTTGGTCCATTTCTGATTAGTCGGGATTTAAGCAAATTTAGGCATGGCCAAGATGGCAAAAGCCTGAAATACCATTTTGAACTTTGCACTACATGCAACACTAGCATGGCTGAAAGTATACTGTGATACAAATGTTGAGGCTTTTTTAAAAAAAATCATTCAGACCAAAAATCAATTGTTCATTAAAAAGATCTTTATAAGATTTGATGATAGTGAAATAATCGTTCCTTACAGCCCTAAGTTTAAACCAATTGTTGCATTAGTGTACGTTATGATGTAGATATTTAGCTAACAGTGAGACAGAGATGTCATTGTGACATTAATGAAGGTGTGCACGGCTCGGTGATCTTTGATCAGCACTTTGGGGTTTTATGAATACAACCTTGATGTCTCTGCTAATTCACTATTCTGGTGGGAACTCATAAAGACTGTGACTGCGTTTCCACTTTTGCCTCCCTCTCACCTCAGATGACCCTCATTTGTCATAATTGCACCTTGTACAATCAATAAGCCACAAAAAATGATCACGCACTTTCATTTTCAGAGTTACCTTCCAACAATTACCTTCATTATGTATTACTGCCACACACTTGTTATTCGGCGCCAAGCAAAAGCATTAAATCACATTTCCCGGAGAACTGTTAACTCAAGCAGTTGAAGCGCTTTAGGAGGGAATAATTTGAGGTAAATGTTGAATCTATTTATCTCCTGGTTGCTCCACTAATCAGCATTCAACCCTGGGCAGCAACCATAACTAAACTCTGATCTACTGTATCATTAAAGAACAGAGGGGCAGTGAGAGAACCATAAAATCTGCAAGTGACGGTCGCAGACAGATTTCTCATAATGGTAATTATAGATTTGGCAGAAGTAAAATATGTTTCAGAGTACGTGATGCAATTATCAACAGCGGCCCTCTAACAGACGAGTGGCAGCCGTGGCTCGCCTGTGACTGCTGTGATAACTTTGAATCTCTTTTCATACAGCACTGACGCAGCCGGCGCCTGCACATGCCCTGATCTCTGAGCACCACGCAGAGCAGATATACAATAAGTTGGCCATAAAGTAGAGACAGTTAGGCTTCAGCTCAACCTACAGCAAGTCAGCACTCACTGTAATCATTCAGCTTTAGATCTTTGCCCCATAATGTGAGAACAAACTGTTCATTGAACAACAGTGAAATAAATTAACTCTTTAAGAGGCTATCATTTGGCTGCAGTGATGTCAGAGCAGTAAGCAGTCAGTCGGTCTTGATTTGTCGAACCGCTTGGTGCCAAATTTTGACAATTAATTTATGCACATTGCAGAGTAAGCGGGCTTTTAGCTTGGTACGTTGACTTGAGTTTTTAATTTGTAAGACTTAAAACACTGTTGCTCCGACTGTTTTACACATTTTTTTTTCAGTTGCATCTGCTGTCACAGGGGCTGCTCAGCAAAACGGACATAGGCGTGTTTTGACATAGCAATTATCTACTTTTTTAAAACAGAAACTTAATTTGAATTGATGATTTTGCTGATTTATAAGATAGAATAGAACAGATGTTTATTGTCACTGTTTCAAAAACAACGAAACCTGGATAGCAAATATCAAACATATCAAATATAAACAAGTATAAAAATAGTACAAATATATACAGCAAGATAAATAGACACACGATTCACAAGTAGGGGGGGGCTGTTCTTCAGTCTGTTTGTCTTTGATCTGAAATAATAACTAAATAAAATAAGCGTCATGCTAAAATATGTAAGGCAGAAAATAGATAAATAAAAATATTTAGCATCATGCAGTGTACCTCCGTGTTCATGTCCCTGCAGTGTTGGTCAGGTACACCTTGACAGGGCTCCTGGACCTTTGTTTTAATTTGCTTTTTTGGTGGACTTATACACATTCACTGACTGAACATATAGTTTTTTTTAAAATGCTTAATTTTACACTTAATTTAGTTTGATATCATCATATCATGATCATAATTTCATTTTTTTCCCACTGTGCAACATTCTACAAGGGCTAATCTACTGCAGAAATGGAAAGAAAACAGTCCTGATGCATAGACAAGCTTATTCTCGTTGGTTTTGATGGGTTTGCCAGAATGACACAGAAGGATGAACGTCGTAAACTGGACGTAAATCTTAATTTGGATTGTTGTTTTGCGTTAACTCACCAACTCATTACCATGGTGTTTTATCAGGCGTCTTTGAGATGACACACAGAAATACAGCGTACTCAGTAAAAGAAAATATATTTGTCTGTGTCCATTTCTCTGTTTGCCTCAGTGACATAAATGGGGGAACTAGTTTAAGGTGGTGGATTTATGACTGTAGTCTTGGAAAAAGTGATTTGCCGACAAATTGCTGATTTTATTCATACTGTAGTCAAACTGTTGACACTGAGGATGCTATTTTTAGTTGCTGCAGAGATTCAGATCTGTGGCATGCACTTTCCTCAGCAGTGAAGCGATGCTGTGGCCAAGTTACTGTGTGTATTACTGCCTTCCACGGCCTCTTGTGTTCTCTGTGGTAAACTGGTAGTAAAGGCCATGATGTGGGTGTTCAATGAATATTCTGCCTACTCTGCTCAGCTTTGTGGGTTGGAGACTGAGATATTAGAAATTACTGATGCAAGAATGTGGTATTTTAAGTGGTAGAGTTGTCTAAGCTCACTAAATTGTGACACATTTATTCAAAGTCCCGACAGAGATATCAGGCACAAATAAACAAAGTTCCACCCCCCTCCTGACAGTAGGCCCGTCCCGCTGCTGCAGTAACCTCAATACGCCTGTGATCACTATGGCTCCTCAAACACCTTTTCAAAGTAATTAAGTCCCACTCAAGGGGGCTCTAGTTTCATGACATTGTTTTGTGTTGTGGTGTGTGCTGAAAAAGAGACCAGTGATAGAACAAGTACAGAATAATGAAGCAGTTAATTGAATCAATATTCTTTCTGTGTTCAGAATCTGTCTATTTTTGACCAAACCGGACAGAGGCCAAGTCAACCCTAAACAGGACAGATCGAGCCAAGCAGGGAGTCACACACAGGGCATCCACTCAAATCTAAAAATAAAAATATTAATTAATAGTTAATATAAGCAATAAACACACTTCATATGGACACAATTACTGTAGCCAAAACCCATGGTAGAAGCACAACAATCAAGGAAAGTTATGCAATAAACATAGTCTATCAGCAAGACAACAATACTAGTCGCACACTTGAGGTTATTTTTATTCTGTTCTCTCCCCATCGTATCATATTGTATTTTATCGTATCGTATCGTATCGTATCGTATCATATCATAGCGTATTGTGTGATATCGTATCATATCGTCTTGCATCGTTTCATATCGGATAATATCGGATCGGATGGTAAAGTTTGACACTGTAGTTACTCCTCCAGCATCATTTCTTGACGCATCCCTATGATGCAATTGAATTGTCATCATAAAAAGCAAAAAGGACTTTTGTCCCAGGAGACCAGGGTTTCAGTAGCTACTATACGTAACTGGGTGTCCAAGATGTTATGCAAGTACCAAAATATCATGTAAATTATGTAACTTAAGTAACATATGAAGTGCGATTGGCGTTATGTAAGCAACGTGGTTATTTAATCCCCTGGGTTAACCCTAACCCAAATAGACCAGACCTAAGCCTAACCAAGCTGCAACCATGTCACAACGTTAATAACAGTAGAGAAGTCATAATACAGACAGACTTACCAGACATTGCATATTTATTCTTGCTAACTTGACCCTGGAGGCAGAACTGTGTCAAGAATGCTCTCTGTGTAACAGGGAGACTAATATTCACATCACATCACACACACACACACACACACACACACGCACCTAAGTGGAAAAACATATCTATACAGGAGATTCCATTGAGACCGAGGTGAACACACTCAGCAATCACTTGTCATCTCTCACAGTTGTGAAACTAGAGGCTAAAGAGTTATAAAACAACTGGGGAGAGACACTTTTTTTTGTTCACTCAGTGTAGGTCAACAAATGTGGCTTGTGATTATAAACAGTCAGGTTGGACCCCAAACTTCGCAAATTAAAATGGCAGATTACGCTTTGACGATTGTAACTCTATTATTACTATAAAGTTGCACAGTTGCATGTCTTCTCTGATAGATATCTATGAACAGAAGGTTAAATCATAGGTTCATTATATGCCTGTAAGTAAAGTATGCCTTTTTTTTCTCAAAAAGCGCCAACAGATTAAATCTAAAGCAGAAAATCAATCAAAGGGCAAATATATATTAATAACACTATATGTTTCCCAGAGAAAACCTATTGCCAAGAGGAGCTGCCAAGAGAGTTATCAAAATGGAATACACCTTTTCATCCCGCCTCCAATTGATTGCCCCCTGTGGATGGATGGAGTTATAAATGAGCTCTATGTTTATGGCTGTAAATCAAGGGGAGCTGGGCAGGCTTTCCGCATAACACAGAAGTGAAATTGCGATGACGCTTTATGATTCTTACGGCTGCTGCTGTGGTCGTCCACCAGTATGATCTCTTTGAGCAGGTGCGGTGGAGTCCTCTGGATGGCTGTGTGGACGGAGCGCAGCAACACCGACAAGGCCTCATTGACAAAGATGAAGATGACGCTGAGCTGAGGAAGATCTGATGAGTATGACATGTTTCTGCACCTGGTGGGTGTAAGCAGAGAGAACGAGAGGCTGTAACATTAACCATTCCATTAGAGGGGGAATCCCCACGGACAGATCAATCAATGAACACATCGATCAACTGACTGACCCGTCCGGTCGTAAATCTGGGATCGGCCGGGTGAGGGAGATGCGGTCGCTAAGGTAGCCGTTGTAGCCATAGTAACGGAACTTCTTGAGGGCGACCCTTCGACTCTCTGGGCCCAGGTCACGACCCCAGCGGTCGAACAGAGTGGAGGCGGAATCGGAGGCGGAGCCTGACGAGGAGGCAGCGTCTTCGCCGTCCTTCAGTGGGGTTTCTGTGGACACAGAGGGAGACAGATTGAGAATCAAACACATTTACCAATTACCAATTTTTTTCTCCAACACTTTTCTCCTCGAACCACCACTATTCACTGTGCAACCAGATGCCGTGACATCTTCCCCGCCGCTACACAGTGGAGACATTGAACGAACCTCCTTCAGCTCCATTGATGGAGGAATAAATTGACTGTGAGTGAGTGCTAAGTGTGCTGAGCGGTTACCAAACAAAACCTGTTTGCAGAGGGCTGAAAGAATCATTTTAGCCACAACGGCGAAAAAGATGGAACGCGAGTGTGACGCGCAATAACAGGGATCGTCATTGTCACTGTCTGCTGCGATCTGTTTCTGCAGAGGTGGACGCAAATCTACAAACATGCCCGAGGTAAATAATCAGTACTGTAGCTCCGTGCTCTTCCCATGCATGGTGGAAAACAATGAAAGGAGAAAACATGCTTCAGGCCTGTTTGAGAAAAAATTTGTAAACAACAGAGAGCACACATTGCTTTCTGAAATATTTATATCTTAGGTGAATTATAGCACGCAAACAGACCAAGAGGCTGCACTCTACTCCAGTTCGCCTAATACCAAGCAGGGATGTAGAATAAATCTTTGCGGCTTCCCTGTCACCTGTTCTCGCTGTGTGGCAGATTTGGGGCAAAGCAGCAGCAGGATCTGAATGCAGTGATCTGTTGTTTGTCCAGGTCACTGGAAAGACGGGGCAACGACTGAGAGAATAAAGTATTCATGAGACTGAGTCATGCTAAGATTCCTTACCCAGGTGAGCATGTGGGGAAGGTGGAAAGGGCATAAATAACAAGAAGTGCTCCAGCCGTGGAAATAAAAATGTAAAATACGAGGCAGTGAAACAGTGTGAGAGTGGGACAGACTTGTGAGTTGGACATTCACTTTCACATCTGCTTATAAATGTCCTGAAAAATGAAAACAGCCCTTGTAGTATTACTTATTTGTCCTCACATGACTAGATGCATAAAGAACAGAAGTTTGAATAATCTTCACTTTATGTTTAAGGAAGAATAATCTATCATGCATATCTTTCTATTTATCAAAAAAGGTTTGGGGCATATAGAATATATTTGTTTTCAAACAAATATTTTCCTCTCGTTCAAGTCAAGCAAACTGAATTTTAACAAAGATTTTAGATTCCCTCTAAATTGCCTCTAAGCGTGCTACTGAAACAACAATGGGGAAACCTCTGGTTTGGAAAGGTGTTACAAAAACAGTGAAGAGATGGGTGTCAAATAACCATAAATAATTATTTCATGCCGTTTGTCTGTTCCAGATGCTACAGCCAAAGAAAAACAAGGTCACTATGCAGACTCAGAATGTTCTTCTCTTGTCGTATCCTTTGCATAAACTAGGCTGAGGTGCTTGTTTGAGCTTTTGGACATTTTAAGTACTCATCTAGACAGAATATTTTCTAAAAATGGACTTGACAATATTTTTAATTCAATTGAGGGTTACAAAATTGATAAATAATTTTCAACAAGTGTCAATGTTGTTTTAGGAGACGTAAAACGGGGAGATGTCAAAATCACAAAGTCATGTTTCCTCTTTTCAAGTCCACAGTTAAACAGTTTTTTGTTAAAAACAACAAGCCGTCACCCACGATCCTGAATACTTGCAGTATAATGACGTTGGTACTACTTAGCAGGAATACATATACCTACGATTGGCAAGATAATTTAGAATAAAAACATAGGACTCAAATCTGTCAAACATCACTTCCATTCTCCTCTTCCTTCCTCCACTCCAGGCACTTCATCCTGCTCTCCCTGCTGAGCTGAACGGGTTTGTCTGCTGGCTTAAAGAGCAGCACTTCACCCTTTGGCAATACCATTCTTAATGTTCTCGAGGGTAGAACGCCATCCCCCTCACAGCCACGTAATAAGCACCCTAAAAGCACTGCGAATAAATGGGGCTGCTCTAGGCCACGAGTGCATTGTAAAGCACCTTAAGTTTTGAGGAGTCTGAAGTCGGCCCATTTAGGCACCCTTTTAGAGTTAATATCCAACAGAGAAGAGGAACTCTGGCTGAATAAAATCCATTTATATTCACCGATGCTTTTAGTTAATGCATTGTGCTTTTAAGCAGCAGGAATGAGACTCTGAGAGGTTTTCTCAGTGCAGCCAAATTCTCCGGGGAGTCAAAAGGACAGAGGCACCTGTGTAGAAATGAAATGCAGATTTGTTTAATAGGAGTTCCTTCTTAAATGACATTATGGATATGTTGGCTCCGAATTCAGGCTGGTTAAAAAGCAATTGTTGATATCTAAAAATGCTATTACCGCTACTCGCTAAATGTTAGGGGGGATTGCCACGGTGGGTTTCTTCACGTTGGAGTGGAAAGCAGAGAGAGTGTGTTGTGTCCCGCCCTGCTCTGTGTATGACACATTTCATTATTAAATAAGAAGGACTCAGCTACCCTTTGCAGCATGGCCAGAGGGCAGAGCTTACCTCTGTAGGAAAAGTCAGGGGGAATCAGGTCCAACAATGATGAGGTTGTGAGTGTGTGTGTCATACAGTAGTGTGCGTGCATGAGTGTGCATGTGTAGTTGGAGCGGGGACAAAGTGCTGCTCAATCTGTCCTCTGCATATGTGTGTGTGTGTGCTTTAACTGTCAGGGAAGATCTAATTACAACTAATGAGCTGATAGCAAAGCACAACGGCAGATTCAGCAGTTTTATAAACTGAATGGGCGTGTTAAGGTCAGAAAGTTGAATGTAGCATTTTGGAAAAGATGGTCATTTGCATTCTTTGCAAGGTATTTTAACAGTGAGATGGCAACATGGTCTCATGAGAATCTAGCTAAACATAGCTCCCCCATTGAGTCCCTCTGATAACAAAAACTGTATGTTTTACATTTCCTTTTGAAAAGGGATTAAGCACACAATATGTTTTGATGTGTTGTAGAAATGCTGAAAGGCGAAACTGCATTTTCATTTTTTACTTTGGACTAGCTGTTCCCCCCTTGCTGCCAGTCTTAATGCTAAGCTAGGCTAAAAACACCCAAACTCTAGCTCCATTTTTATTGTGCATTACACATGAGACCATGTTGCCGTCTCATGTCAAAAAGTTTAACAATTTGATAGTATAAGATTCACACTAGCACATGTGACATATGCACTTTTTTCAAAACCTGGTGCCTACATTACCCACAATGCAAGCTAGCAGCTGAATAACATCACTGGTAGCGGGGACAGCCTTCCATTCCGACACCACTCCATTGCGAAACCCCTCCATTCCGAAAAAACCCCACTCTGAAACACCGCTGTTCCGACGCTCCCCCCAAAACACTGCTGTTCCGAAATTAAACACCGCTATCCGTGGTGCTGATGTCCACTTCCAGCCACACACGCACAGTTCTGAAGTGGGTTAAGGTTAGGCTTAGTTCGGAGTGGGGTGGTTTTGGAATGGAGGGGTTTCCCCAATAGCCTTTTAAGAATAGCGGGGTCTTTGAAAAAAAGGGAAACCCGCCATTACGATGGATTAAAGTCTATGTTCGGAACAGCGGGGTTTCGGAAAGGCGGGGTGTAACCACTGGAGGCAGTTTATCAGATTACATGCAGCTTCCTCTGGAGCCATGAAGGCTTAATACCACTTTTTTCACATATGCGGTAGTACTCCCCAAGACCTGTATCGCATTTTGATATTTGTTGCTTTTAATTTGTGCATGGTAGCCATGTTTTAGGGGATTCATGGGGTTACTGGGGGGTCAGAGGTCAACTCCTAGGCGTGCTGCTCACTGTTCAGTCTGGCTGAATCCAGCACTGCATTGTGACAGTAAACAGTGGAAATTTGTCTTGTGATATCCTTGTTGGGGATAGGAACTTGGCTGCCTGTCAATGTCTGCTCAGCTGTGATTACACACAGAACACACACACACACACACACACGCACACACACACACACACCATCTGTACAGACAAGAATAGTTCAGAAAGCGAGATTGAGGTTGACAACTTTGGAAATAAATTCTGCAGTTCTTCCTCCCAAAAGCAGTAAAATACACATTTGCTGAATTGAAAATAGGCTTTAAAAACATTAAGATGCATCATAAAAGAAAGTGTCAGCTCTCTCAGACCCGTAAAAGACAAAAGCGAGAGGGAGCACAAAGGAGAAGGAGAAAAATAGTGATGACAACAGCGAGGGAGATGGAAGGGAATGAGCAGAAGCCAGAGGAGTTAGGAGGGTGACAAAGTGAAAGTGCCGGCAGCGTGTGGAGCGAGGTATGAGGGAGTGATGAGAAGGAGGAGAGGCAGTGAGAGTGACGAGGAGAACGGGAGAATAAAGGGCTTGTGACAGAAGGTATTCATCCCTGGGCATCTGTAAACTAGCCGGCCCTGAGCTCCATCACATCAGCTTGCAGAGGCGCGCTCTTTTATTGGCTCAGACACTGAGGCGGCTTCCCGTGCGCGCACACGCACACCAACACACGCGCACGTGCACACACACACACACACACGCACAGGCCATCAGACCTGGACTCCCCCACAGCCTAATGGATAAGGAACAAGCTGCCTTGCCCAGGTGACAAAGTGTCTCACCTTGTCTCGCAGTCACTTTATGCAGAATTGGCGTGCTGTTGGCTCAGCAGGCAGGATGCTTCAGACCAGACCTGAACCTCCTGTGTCACACCGACAAAGGACTGACGCCAACAGAGCTCTGGCTCAGATCGTGACTGACACCAGGGCTGTCACGGAACAGCGACAATAGGTTTCAGAAGGTTTGAAAGAAATGTAGGAGCTCTGTGCAAAACCAAAGGGTTTGTTTTTTGACTAATTAATAGGCAGGTTGAAAACAATCACACAATAAACATACAATACAGTTTAGAGCTGTAAATATGTGTTGCCTCTGAATTAATAAGTATAACCATCTGCATGGTGGAGGCAAACTCGTGTTTTTGCAAAGCAGAAATGCAGATGTGGTTTGTTAAACAGCCGCTACAGCAACACCAAACAGAATACGAGCATCTTGTTTAATGTTTTAGAGTTTGGACCATTTCAGTTTTCCTCGTCTTCTTCCCCTGCAGCAGGGTCCAATATGTCTCAGGGCAGACGTGGACCGCCAGCCTTCGTGTTAGTTAAGATCGTCGGACTGTGAAAACACCCGGGACAACAATGGAAACGAGAGTAGCTGATGCAGAAACATCAAGCCATGCATACAGTACGCCACGCAAAGTGTTATAAATGAAAACAGAGCATGTGGCTCAGCCAAGTGGAGACAGAATAATGAGGGTAGGATCTGATGGGCAACACTGTTCTTAATAATTATGCAGGTCAAAGGTGCGTCATACAGTTATTTCAATGACTGCTAAGGACTCAGAACGCCTCAGTTATAGTTTTAGTGTTTTGTCATTTCTACCACTTCACTTTATAAACTCCGGTGCAATAATTGAGATCATTATGGATTATGATGGTGATGTTGATTGACAAAGACTGAGGTAAAGTTTCACAGCTGATACACCTAGCGCCTGGTGATACTGGATTTTTGGGGCAGATGCAGATGTAAAAATTACAATATCTTTACATCTGCCAAAATGTTTTGTACAATCATCCCATCGAACAACTGACACATGAGTAATGGAGACAGGATATTTTACGGCTTCATAGCAAACTTCATTGTCTAAAATGACATCAGTGCACTGAAACAATAAACCTGACTTGGTATTATTACACATTACACTGAGCATCTTTTTCTGAATATGCTCTTTTTAAAAAAAGTTAGTTTTCATATCGGTGCTTATCAGAAGTCACGTACCGTATGCCAATACCATATATCTTCGATAGACCAATATCAGTCATCCGACATATCACTCGGCTACATACAGCCGTGTCTCCTAGGATTTACATTTCTACAACTACTTCACACCAACATTTTGAAGGAAACATAATGCCACCTAACACACTGAGGAAATGCTTTTAATTAATCTTGCAAGTCGCAGGAATGTTGATATGGATTGATCAGTAAGAACTTTCATTTGTGTAAAAAATATCAGCTCCTGCTCAGAACAGCTACATTATTTAACGTTATGGAAGTGGAAGCACTTCATTCGGGTGAGGGAAAGAGTAGGCTGGTTCTATGTACGTCATGTACTGTAGGTGCAAAGGCTGTCAGGAAATGAAAAATTACTCTGTGGCACAGAAGTTTTAATAAGGTTTCGATCCCACTTGGATCTTCATCAGTTCAGACCCGAGTCTGACGATTGGAAACATTGTTTTTTATTAAACTTCTGTGGCATACGGTGTGTGCAGACGTGAACCTCCTTCCATTTATACGTTTAGGGAGATATTATGCACTTGGAGAGAATAGAAATTAAGTGCCGTGAATCACAATATTTCAAAAATATTGACAACCACAGATAACACTTGATGTGGAACTTAGACTCTGGAATAATAGTTTCTAAATAATGGATTTTTTTCATGGCTGTTCATCACCATTCAAGTTGATACAGCAAACTTCCAAACAAACACTTAATTGACTCATCCAACAGTTACAGAAATTCAATATATATATTATTTGAAGTCATTTGTCTGTCCTCTTTATGAACGCAAAGGACCGTCCACATCAGGAATGATAATGATAGCAATCGCTGCGACTACAGGTGGTTGATGTCCTCAAAAACACTTTATAAATGCACTTATACATATAAATACACTTTGTTTAAAATCAATTGTTTTTGACCAAATACCTGTACCAGTTATCACCAGCAATGGATGTAATGACTTAGTGGGTAAAGGGAAGTGTTAGAACAGTCTGGTCAGTTCAGAAATGAAACCAGGAGGAACACCTTTGCCATATTGTGATAACCTGAGACGACATACATTCTCATATCATGATAATAATATATTGGATATATTACACGGCCCTAGTTTCTAACTGTTGCTGACCTCTCTTATGTAAGCTGACTGATGGCAGTTAGTAAACGCTTTGTGTGGTGTTCTAGGTTTCAACTGACACAGCTAAACAAAAACCTTAGACTCACTGCCAGACAGTCTATGGAACTGATGCGGTCTCTGGAGTTTGTTTTGTCTTTACTGATTAAGACGGCCAGAATAATTGATGTCGATTACATTTTGTCTTTTGTGAACTCCTCATCTCTCAAGAATCTCATAAAAGCATATTCTTCATATTTCTTTTGGTCTCTTTCTCTGCATAATGCACAGCAGTAACAGGTCATCAGTATCCATTCCCCAAAGCTGCTGACTCAGCTGGAGCATGCAGTGCGTGCCTGAGCCCAATATTTACCGAACATTACAGTCCGTCAGTGTGGGCGCTCACACCGGTATCGATCGTTATTGGGACCATTCTTTGAGCTCTGTTTTCACATCTGGCTTGTTAGCTGCTAGATGTTCCACCGTGTCCACCTGCAGTCTGCTGACCGTCCGGTAGTGAACGATGGGTCTGCAGAGGTTTTTCACTGAAAATGACGCTATGAGGTGCGAGAGTGATCCAAAATGTTAGGTGTGGGCCACACAGTCAAACAACTAGCTGAAACTCATAATACGTCTTTGTAGAGGTCAGAGGAGCTGAAGCGTTGGGTGATAACTGTCTGTATGTTTATCACCCGTCAGATTACACATTGTTATCAAAAGAAAAACATCAATTATGACCATTTTAATTATCTTTAAATCTCATGTATGTACGGTTTTCACGACAAACAAACACTTACAAACAACTTAAGTGTGTTTTCAGTGTGGAGAAGAATTATAAATGTATGAATTTTTAAAAGGCCTCTCAGACTGTGTTCTACCTGTTACATGTCCACCCAGCAGCTAAAAGGGAGCTGAAAGTTCCTGAATAGCCCTAAAAAAAAGTTAAGGCATCATCCACACCTCCTGCAGTCCTGCTGTTCTAATCCTGAGCTGAGAGCCCGGCGGCTGCAGCTTCAGGACGTCACCGTACTGTGGCTGCAACCAGCACCATTTTTAAAAATAAAGACAGAAATACTTCTCTACTGGATATTTCTGTTCTGATTTCCATGACATGCTTGTTTGGTTTGATGTAAAAGCTGTCCACCCTCTGCATACCAACTGCTCGCTCGGTAAAAGCTCGACAAGAGCGCGTCAGCTCGGCTGTCACTGAGCTGTGATTGACAGGCGACCGGCAGACAGGGGGACGAAGCGTTGGATGACAATTTTTTTCAGTAGGAGGTTGGAATATAAAAGAGAAAGCGATGGAACATTACATTCCAAAAAACTGAACTGTGAACAAAATCCAGAATAATCAAACCTCCACACCGCCTGGGTACAAGATTTGAACCGGATGTGCTCTAAATCCAGACGCTAACCGGCGCGAATGTTCTCACATTCTCCACCGGACCGTTTTAGAGAATTCCGACACAATAAAAGTCGTCACCAGAAAGGTGATGGAGATGTCATTTGAGGACAGAGTCGAAATTATTAAGATGCAGTGCAGGCCTGTCGATGAGGAGGGGAAGTGCTGGAGGGTTGTGGAGATGATTCAGAGCAGGATCTTGTTTAGGGAGCAATAATTCCTGCGCTGCCGTGTGTGAGTCAGCGTAACAGACGCTCCCAGCGTCTACTTATTCTGCTGAGAAATCTTTTCAGCTTTTTGTAATGACAATGGCTTCAATTCAGCTAGATTCCAAAGAACTCGCTACAACATACCCTACAAGTAATACGCCCGTCTTCCAGCGCGTCAATTCAGGGAAACTGGATGTTGTCGCTGAGAGAGGGGCATTCAGGATTTGGAGTTCATATCCTGAATGCAATCAGTTCTTATTTTGATGCAGTGAATGCGCTGATACCAAGTGTTTACATCACCCATGTAGTGTTTGTTTTAAGCCTACGCACTTAATCGCATGGCACCTCAGGACTCTTGTGTATATCCAGCCCCACTGATTTATGTGTGGGACATAAAGATGCACATAAACAGCTTAAACTGATCAAGACCTTAAACGGGACATGAGCCCGATTTGCCAAACACCGTGCGTGGATGTAAAAGCACTCAATTAGACCGCGGCGCCTCCTCCGTGTACTTTCAAGTTGCACATCAGCCCCGCGTTGAAGCACTCGCAGCGGCTGCCGCTTCGCAGGAACCAATCCCAGCAGGCTTTGCACTCGTAACACAAACACACACCCACTCACACCCGAGGATTGGAAAGAATTTGTTTTTCGTGGAGAGAATCTCATTTGCTCTGCAAGCTCCGCAACATTATCTCCCTCTGAAAGCGTTTTTTGTGTTCCAATATTTAAAGAGGCAAAAGGGAAAACACAAGCAATTCATTTGCCTTTTGTACTCTCTCCGAGCCCCTTCACATCACACAACAGCTTCTTTCATGTAACAGCGAGTGATGACTCACAGAAAGTGCCTTTTCAGTTGTTTGCAGTGAGTTTGATTGCGTCGCCGTGAGCGCGCTCGCACAAGAGTCATTTATAAAATGTTGTGCTGCTCCCAGCTGGCCCATCTGCACATCTCCCAAGTAGAGGAAACTAGTTTTCGCAACTTTTGCTCGGCTGTTTCCTTTGGAACAATGACACACACCACACACACACACACAGATGAGAGAGAGAAAGAAAGCGAGCGTGTGTGACAGAGAGAGAGGGAGAGGGAGAGATAGCGACCTGCATCCAAAGGTTCACACATGATTAATTTAATCAAGCAGCGAGCAGATGGTGATCCTTGTCTCCCTCCTCTCCCCTCAGGTATGATTAACATGTTTCATGGATCACGGCCGGACAAGTCAAATCTGTACTTACAGTGACAGCAGAGGGACAGAGACACACAGGGAAAGGAACTGAGGCGCACAAGCCGTTTTTAGATGTTGAATTATAGCCTTTTTTAGCTTCATCTATCTGTCAAAGTCAAACTGAGGTCTCCGTTTATGGGAATGGATTTGAGAAGAACAGAGGAGCTCATTACTAAGAGAGCAGAGCTGGAGTCATGACATGTTCAGTCTCTCTGAGCATGAAGACAGAGAGTGGAGCGAAACAGAGAACCTCTCTCTTTACAGAGAGTTCTTAAAAAACACACCTATCAGCACCTCTAGAGTTCACTAAGACATTAGGCGTATCTCGTTTCTTTGACCTGTACAGAAAGAGAAACGCTAAAATGACGATTTGTGTAAATATTTTGTTATCAATTTCACCATTTATACTAAATAGAATATTTAGAACATAGCCTCACCCTCCCAAACAGGAGGGATGCCGCTAACCATGGTAGAATGTATATCTGTAGTCACAATATTCAGTCGTAAAATATGTTGTTGCACGGGTCGTTTGGTCTGGGTTTGTGTTTTGAGCAGCAAAGATGCTACTGCATGATGACATTATTGAAATATGACCATAAAGGTGACACTATCTACAGACTGTAGGCTAAAATATGGAATAGAATTGAGCATTTATTGTGCTGATTTTTGAGATCTAAGAAGAGAAGTGACAGAAGAAGAGAGAAAGCACACTAAGAAATCCGGCTGCTACTTCAGCGATGCACAGCACAGCTGCTGATATTTCAGAGCCATGGTTATTCTAAGGAACATAATAGTACATTAACAGGACTCCCATACAGCTGAAAGTGAACATGATAAAACAGACATCAGAGAGTACAAACAGGGTTGCGGGAGTGAAACTAAACTACGCGGAGGTTCAAGTACAGGCTGCAGAGGAGCTGAGCTCTGAACACGGTGACTTTTATAAAAGCCTTTCTCTCTGCTCTCCTGCGCAGACATGAGTTAAGCACTGCAACTTGTCTGAGGGGAGGAAGGGGGGTCGTCATGGGTTGCCGGCGCTGCTCGACTAGGTGGGCTTAAACTGGTAATGAAATCACAAATCAGTGTGGCACTGTTTGACTTGGCGTGGCCAAAAGCGGCAGTGGAAAAGGCCGGCGTCGGCCGGGACTGAGATCAAAAGGAGCGACTGCAAATGTGTCTGCTTCGATCCATCTATACACAGCTACTGAGGCCACTGGTATTTCAGAGCTGTGGTTCCAAGTTGTGCAAACCTCCGTCAGATAAAAGATCAATGAGACTGACAGGACTAACAAATTCAACTGAACAACCCCATTACTCCTGCGCTGATAAGGGGGAAAAGAGAGGGGGGTGGCAGGTTAACAAGACGGGTGCATTTTGGTCATTTGTCAACCAGGAGGATGCATCCCATCATGTGCCCGTATGTATCATATTTGTGGCACACTCTCTCTGCGCTATCCCATAATACAAACATAGTTTCCTCATCATTATAAAACCTGTAAACTGTATCAACGAAAAAAGTACATGTGAAATCGAGCTCAGGAGTCAATGAGTGTCAAATATACGCCGCAGCCTGATGTGTACTTCCTCAGAATTCTAACTTCACATCATATTGACTCAGACTACACGACTGTGATTGGTTCGCTTGGTAAGGACTGCATTCTCCAGCTTGCGCCCTGGTGCTTAGTGTTGGTGCTAACCCTGGCTTTTAAACACACCACACTTTTTGGATTCCTCCTCTGTGGCTGCTTTGAGCCACTGTAGTGTCTCTGGGCATTAAAGAGCGGACAGGCTGGGACAGTGACAAACGCCAACTTGCGGAAACCGAATCGCTCAAGCTCGATGTGTATGGAGAGACGGCCTGCCGTGCAGTCTTACTGCCTGTCCTCTCTGAATAAGAAACTTAGCTGGAGCAAAAGGGATTGGTGTGTTTAGAGGGGAAAGTACACCGCCAGCATCGAAGACATGCAAGCAGCGCTTCATCTAGAGTTTTGTAGTCTTGTCTAGTTTAGTTTTACTGCACATCCGCACGGGCATCAGGAAGACACCACACACACTACACAAGCAGGGAGTGTATTCTAAAAGTAAGAAAAAGATACTTAGGGAGAGTGAGGTCCTGATGGATTTGAACCCTTTTGTCCTTCACCACCATTGGAAATAAAGGAATACACTTTAAACACATTTTTGCAGACTGATCTGACATCATTTAACTCATTTATAACCTAAAAATGGCCCATTAACGTTATTATCTGCCTTATTAAACTGATTTTAGTTGTGCAGGCCAGACTGGAGATGAACCGAGCTGTCACAGAGATGTTACTCCGCCTGACTCACTCTAGACTTTTATGGAAAAACTGGCTGTATAAAGGGGCTTACTAAAACACGAGACTGACATGTGACATGCCACCACTACATGTAATGAAGTACATGTCTGAAAGCTGTTGAGTGCTCGGCGAGAACAAAGAGAAGACGATACACCATCGCACGGAAATTTTGATCTGCAATTTCCTTGTGCAAGCTGACTTATCTAAATTTGTACTCCCTCGCTTTGATAACCCTCACCTCGTTGTTTACTGAGCGGAATGATGCAGAGTGTTTCCTCCTCTCGCCTCTCTCAAACACAAAGCTTGACAGGCTGCAGATTAAAGATCAGAGAGGCAGATTCCATTATCAAGCCATTTCCCTCCTTTATCACACTAACAACCTTTTAAAACTATCAGCCATCATTTTCACCCCATTTCGCCGTCGTCATAGAGTGCTGGCCTCAGAAATGACTGTCATTCTTTCTTCCTGCCTGTGTGTGTGTGTGTGTGTGTGTGAAGACAATGGATCGTTTTCTCTCTGCAGCTCAGCCAAAAACATTATCCATCACGGCTCCCAGGAGACACACACACATATGCTGACACATACACACACACACACACTTACAAACAAACAGGAAAAAGTGCGACACGTGCACTAAGAAAAACACACGCACACACACACAAACGCAAAACACATGCAAACACACCGTGGGGAGCATAGATGATGGGAGGGTAATCTATGTCTTGATCGCAGCCTGACTGCTTGATTCTCCGAGACGTCCACTTCCAGGAATCAATACAGATTGAGTGGGTCTTCCTGTAAGTCCATATGGCTCTCTCCAGCAGCAGACGGCTCCAGCGCTCCGCTAATTACATTACAGCGCTACAGATAAGGTTTCATTGTCCCATACAAGCAGATGAGCAGGACAATGTAACTGCTATAAAAAGCCATTTCTTGTAAAAGGCTGATGTGAATAAGAAAAGAAACGATAGGTGAGAAAAGAGATTTGTCACAAAGGCATAGGAAGTTCTCCAATCTCATTCTGTTCTGGAAGATAAAGCTGCATCTCTTTGGGTGAGATGACAGAGCGACAGCTGCAAAGCATGCACAGGCTATATTCTATGAGCTTGCTGTTTGTTTTTGTGGTAAAAAGTGATTTCTGGAGTAACTGTTCTATCCTTTAATTCTCTGAAATGCAAAAAATGTAAAAACAATATTATCCAACTAAATCAGATGTAATAAGTACTTTTTCTTACACTATAGTGTCTTGGACATCTTTGTAACTGAAAAATACTGCACTCCAGTCGACATTACGCCCACTGGGCCTATTTAAAATAAAATCTGTAGACTATCTAACATTTTTGTTTAAATTAAACTACAGAAGTGTAATTATATAATTAATAAAACAGACTGAATTGGGCAGAATGGTGCGTAATATCCACTGGGGTGCACAGACTCTTTTTAGTCACTGAAAAAAAGTTAATGCAGTTGAAAAGTACGTTTTTAACCTGTCTGGTTTTCTACATTTAAGAGGATGTAAGAGTTATTCAAGAGGTACTTGGTGCAATTCTCTCCCTTCCTCAATGGTTTTGAATTTGCCATGCCAAATCTCCAAATGATCCAAGAGACACCAAGACGATAATCAACTGACAAATCCGACAAGGTATTTGGAGTCTGATGGTTGGGACATGGTTCTCCAGCCTTAATTGTTAGAATTGGCTTCCAAATGTCTGTCCACCGCAGTGACACCATGCATGAAAAATCTGCATCACGTGAGTTGTATTTCAACAGATTCATCCTGTAACTTCATAATGTTGCTCCTGCTGAGACATCATACAGGAGCTGTGGAGCACACACAAGGATCGCAGAAGTGATTAACCAATGTGATATCAGTTAGCAAAACAGTTACAGAGAGTAAAGCAAGCTCACACCAGCATCAATGAATCGTTAATGTATCACTAAGCTTTAGTTAATAGTTATTTTACTGTACTTAATTTAATTAAGTTAAAGTCATAATAGCAATAAAATGAATTGTCCGCTGTACAGAGACACTCAGTGAGGAGCAGCTCCGGATGATGGGTTAGCGGAGAGGAGCAGCAGAAGACCGAAAGAGAGGTGGAACAGGCCGTTTATATAATGGCTGCCACAACATGACGAAAACAGTTGTGGGTAAACTGAAGAAATACCTGAAATGTTTTCCATTGTGACCTCTTATAAAGCAATACTCGTGGTTAAGGAATAAAAAAATCAGATCCAGAGAAATGCAAATGCAAACTGCATTGAATGACTCTCCGCAGAGCAAGGCTATCAGGTGTCCCTCACTTGAAATACACATCAGCGCCTGCTGCTATGCAGCCGTTTAAAATATGCATCGAAACAGATTGGAAAGGCTTTTTCATTGGAACAAGACATTTGCATCTGCTGCGGCCTGTTTGCTCTAACAGCACGATATGACGTCTCGGGGCACAATCAGAGGAACAGAAGGGCATGCGTGTTCTCTAAAATAAGAGACCCTGGAGACGCTGGGAGGAATAAACCTGTTACTGGTACTTGAAGAAGCCAATTAGCGCACAGCAGGAGAACAGCAGGTTTGTTGTGAGGGGAGCGCGGGAGGTGTGAACAGGGAGGGGAATAGGGAAAGAGGAGAAAACCTTTTAATACAAGACACATCAGATCTATTCTCTGCGCAGAGGAGACTGAGGCTGTTAGTGCTAACAACCAAGCGCACCTCCTCAAAATAGAGACGCAGCCACAACACAACACATCGGTGCATACGGATCACACTATGGATTGGGATTGTTGGTTCATGTACCGTCCACACCAGCTAAAGGTTAAATAGTGGAAACTCTGAGGCCACCAGGGTGCCCTCACTTTCTGTCTTTGTTTCAACTGCTTACAACTCATAGGCATAGTGCCTTCACACTACTGCGACACTGCAGAACAAGTTTATTCCAATGGACTGCCAATGTTTTCCAGCAGGTTCAATTAAATACCGTAGAAGTTTGACCCCAACAATACAATAAGAATGGAGGAGCAGCTGTGTCATGCATCCCTTTGATTACAGAGTAATCTAACTCCTCCCTGTACTACCATGTACTCATGATGTGAGGCTTTGAGAAATGCTGACGACGGCATGCTAACAGGTTCAAAATGACAGTGTATATTGCATGCCATGTTCAGCATCTAAGTTTAGCGTGTCAACAAGCTAACATTTGATAATTGGTATCAGACACAAAGTTCAGTTCAGCATCAAGGTGACAACCATTCACTGAAAAACAAGAAGTTATCTGACCGATAGCTGGGACAAATTTAATAGGGATTCACTTGACATGTGATGGGCAATTAGACACTATATGTAACCAGTTCATATTAAAATGTGTATTATCTATGAGCAGTAGTACAAGTACACAACAAATTACGTCACAAAGCTGTGGGAATGCATGATATATCATTTCAACACCAACATCATGATGTGCTCATCTGCAACAGTCCCATCTCAGGATGCGTGGGGAGCTTTATGTTTGATGGTAAAACTGGCTTTTGAGTTGTCTTTCATTTTCGAGGTTGTGAACTGGATTGGAACTAAACAGATGGGGATTGTGGGGAAAACAAAACAAGCAATTTACAAAGTGGACTGAACTCAGATGATTCATCAGAGAGTGAGGAAGGAAGTCATTGAACGTGCTGAACGTAACGCAAAGAAAGCTTTACTGCAGTCCCTCCTCAGCGAAAACACTTTATGCTGGGTCACATCAGAAAGACGGTCATCTGCAATGGTGGAAGTTTGACGATGAAGACAACTCCCACTATTGCAGTCTGATTCAAAATGTTAGCAAATTAAATCAGAAAGTTAGGAATCTAATACTGTAATTGCTTAATTTACCATTGTGCCCCATTTAGTAAGTAATATCCTAGTAAACTACTTTATATGGTAAAAGTTCTTACTCTATTCTCGATTTTCCAGAAAGTACACAGCCTTGAAGACTGGTGTTTAAATGGGCAATACGCAGCCAAAAACAAGGGGTTACAAGTAGACAGTGTTTTGCATTTGAACAGTGTTCTCCACAGTCTAGATGACTGAGCGCCAATTTAGGGAACCATCAAACGATTGAGGGTTTCACATGAAACTCCCGAACCTGTCCAAAGATTTGTGATCGGTTTCATGGTTGCATTTAACATGTAATTCCTTGAGCACCGAGATCACGTCACATGTAGCGGTTGATCATATTTCCTTAAACCTCAACCATGCAGTGTTTTTCTCCTGGTTTGAAATGTAAACTATTGAAAGCAAAACTATTCAAATGGAATGCACGTTTTTTATTTTCTTCGGGGGGCAACGATTGGCCCGCAGGCTGCACTATGAGATCAATTGCTTCAAAGGGTCAAACAAAGGTCGGGCTCAGTTTGATGTTGCTCTGCACTGCTTCACCACTTCTTGTTGGTAAAGCTTTTCCGATAGCTGATTAGATTGTAAAGAGTTGGCAGTGGTGCTCAACTAGCCCATGCCTCTGCTCACTGTTGAAGCTGAGCCCAACACTGACTTTGTTCTTTTTGCCAGCTCGCCCTTTTTGTCCCAAGAACCTGCCAAAATTAATTCTTCAAAATTAATATTCGTCTGTCTATTCAAACTTCACCACGTGTCTCGGTTTATTAAGCCCACAGTGGCCTTATCCCAGGTCGGTTCCCACATTGTGAGAGTACTCATTTAGCAAAATAAGTCACAGCTGCTGGGTGAGACTAATATTCTCATATGGGTGTCTGACAAAAGGATGTATAAACTGTGTTAAAGGCTCTTCTGTTAAAAATATTTCCAAAAACTGTTTCATTGATTTGTGCAGGCTGAGTGTAACCAGCAGCCTCCTGGCAGCATTTCTGACTTACTGGATGAAATAATTTCATATCGCCACTTCTTGGATATTATTGCGCTGAGGTGCAGTGCTTGGTCAGGAGTTTGATTCCATGAGATGCGATTAATATCCGTCCACAAATAGGCAAGCAATTTGCTCCAAAATGAAAATGCTATTCCTTTGACTTTTTGCAGATCAAACACATAAACTGCCAGCGAGGCGCTCCGCGAGCACCGAAGAGGCTCGCGTGCTAAGCTCTGAGCTAATATCCATCCCGGCGTCTCATAGTCATGCTAATTGCACTGATAAGGTGCCGAAATGAGTCACACCCACTTTCATTTCAGCTGCCACACACACCCGCGACACGAGCACAATAAATCAAAAGTAGTAGGTGACATAATTCCTGGAAGCTAATAAAAAGCTCGACAGCTGTAAATTAAGCTGCTCATTTCCCCACAGCACAGAATGGACATATTAAAGCCACAGGAGGCTGATCAATATCTGAGAGTCTCTGATGGCTTCAGGTGTTAGGATCAATGGCTTACAGGCTCAGAGCTCACCTTGATTTGGAACAAAAACTTGGACTTTTCAAACTGTCCAGTGTTAGATGACGCTGCTAAATAATGAGTGATGACCGAGGCTGGGGTCGTAGTGGCTGCTTCCATTTCTGGATCCATGTTGAGGCTCTTGGTTCAGAGGCAAACAAATTTCAAATCAAATCTTTCTTTTTCACTTGCTCTTCCTGTAATCAAGCAGCAATGTATACGACTTGTTTTGTCTAGCCAGATCCACTGGTTTTTGCTGGTAAAAATGATAATCATGTCACAATGAGTGCAGAGCAGGTGGACCCAAATGCAAAAGGCAGCATGCAGGAAGTGCAACAGATGACGATTCATTCAGGTCAAAGGCAACACGAGGAACGACCAAATGCAATGAAACACCAGGAACAGGAAAACAGAACAGCAGAATCAGGGGGAATCAACAGATGACAAAACTTATGCTGGGACTTAAATTCTAACAGTACTAATGAGCGTATGAGGTGCAGGCGGAGCGAGGCGGAGAAATAAAGCTGAGGCTAATGAGTGGAAAAGCAGGGACGGGGACGGAGCTGGTGGGCCGGGGAACACAGGGAACAGGGCCAGGGAAGAACACAGGGGACAAGGCTGACTAAACATATGCAGACAGGTCTGGAGGCACAGTCAGGCTGCAAGACAAAACGAGCCTATAACAGATAACACATCACAAAAACCCAGAAAACACAAGAAGAGTGAAATGAACATGACAGGACCGTGACAGAACACTGATAGACATTTTAATATGTCGTAGATGAACAGCTTATTGGGACATTTGGTAGTTATGGTGTTTCAGTAGCACCTGTGCTAATGGCAGTTTCTGCTAAAATTCCGTTGTACACTATGCAATGACAATAACAAGGATCCAGTTTTTACACACATTTGACAACTAGTTCCTGCAACTCATCTCACGTGCTCTGACCATACAGACATTCGCTGCTGCGAGCTAGCAAGTTATGTTAAAAGCAGCGCCGCCCCTCCCTACACGCAGAACGAGCGCTGTGCGTAGGGCCCCACGATCCATGGGGGGCCCCATTTTGCGTAAGGGGACACATTCTCTGCATCGCTGCAGTGAGGCGCGCGTAGAGCACCAAGTCAGCCCGAGGCAGGAGAGAGAAAAAAAGAGACTAGTAATCTGACACCACAGGCGTTGCTGCAATGATTGACAGCACGCAGCATCTGACCAATCAGCGGTCAGATGCTGGATGCAGGTGGAGAGACGGCCTCCAAACGGCAACATGAATCTGGAGCAACCAAAGACAGAAAAAGGCAAAACAAGAGGAGGCTCGTGCTTCACTTGAAGGTGGGTATGTTGTTGAAATAAAAAAGAAAGACTTTGGGGCATAAGCACCCCAGCTGCTAGCCTGCTAATCATGAGACAGAAGAGAGGATAATTCTGTCTAGATCTGGACTGGAGATTACATTTTCCAGGGGAAGTGATAATCATTTATTGACTGTCTTGTTGCATATACCTGCACCTCTGTTGAAAAAGGAGTGGTTATTGACCAGTTGGTGGTCGTTTGTTAGCTCAGGTTTATCTATCAATCTATGCTATCAATAGAAGTTTTGGGCTATTTTTATGGAGGTAAAATGTGGGGGCCTCAAAATAAAATTCTGCTTAGGGTCCCAATTTGGCCAGGGGCGGCCCTGGTTAAAAGCCATTGTTTGTGTTGTCTGCAATGTGTTTTTGTGACAGTTGAGCATAGGCTTTAAGATTTCCACCTCTTTGGTTATTTATCCTCAGATCTTTATTCACTTTATGGTCATTTGGCCTAAGGATCAGTATGCATTTTTCTCAAGGACAAAGCTTCCCCTTAACTGCGCCTCATACCCAGGCAAACTCATATATATTTGTTTATACTCCTTTAAAAAAAAGAAAAAAAGAGTAGCTATAAGTCGAATGTTGAAGTTGAAGGTAATAATATGCTTCAGCAAACACACTGTAGATATCAACTTCATCTCCGACTAACATTACTGAGCGCAGCTGCTGTCACTGTCCCTCTCTCAGCCTCACACACTGCTCACACTTCTTATAGGATCCACGCTGCTCCTCCAACACGTGAGCCAAACTGTCTCCTCAGGCCGCCTGCACGAGCTATGACTCGCGGATTCTGCTATAATCAGACATCACCGTTAATTTTTAGCAACAGCTTAATTTTTCAAAGGTTTGAGCTCAAAATTCTGCCAAAATATATTTGGCAAACATCGTGGCTAACCGTGGTTGTCAGGAAAAGACTGAGAAAGACATGAAATGCCACGAAAATGGCAAAATAGTGGGGCTTTAACCTGCTCGGCTGGAGGCTTTGCTCTCAAGCTGGTTGA
This sequence comes from Diplodus sargus, assembly GCA_903131615.1. Taxonomy (NCBI): domain Eukaryota; kingdom Metazoa; phylum Chordata; class Actinopteri; order Spariformes; family Sparidae; genus Diplodus; species Diplodus sargus. Next base: position 428,129 of record CAEMYA010000267.1, read on the forward strand.
CAAAGTACTGCAGCATTGCAGATGTGTATGTGTACGGCGTTTTTGCTCTCATTAGCTAGCTTACTCTGATGCACACACGTTTTTTTTTATCGGCAGTGTCAATAACAAGCTGCAGGTCAAGGTGCTTGAAAGGCACTTTTGCAGAAGGAGTAATGTTTAATGTTGCTGCACGTCCGGCTGTGTGCAGACAGAGCTGAATAAAGGTTAGAGAGCACTCTATGCCCCTTTGACATTTGCAGTGGCTTGTGTGTTTCTTTTTTTGTCTTTAATTCTCAACCAAAATGCCACGTTGGGTTCTGGGCATTGTAACATCACAATGATCTGCGCCTGCTGTGATCTGAATATCACTCTTCGGTGTGGCGCTCGCAGTAAGTTTTCTCATGTGGCGCCGGCGGCGTCTGCTTTGGCTTTTCAGTCGCACGCAAGCTGTGACATTAGCTGTCAGAGCTCCCAAACAAGTCCTGCTGAGGCTTTTCAGAATGCAGAGCCGTGCGCAAGTCCAAGGTCCTCTCTGTCCCAGGAAGATTTTTGTTTTAATGTTTCCACATTTTTAGCTCGGGATGTGATGCATGACCGTGGAGGCTTTCATCAAATGTAGTCGAAAGGCACAGCGCGGCGTCTTGTGCGCTCTCTGTTGCTGAATCATGGCGTTATTCCTTGGAGCTGGAGGCATGAAGGGGGATGCAGAGTATGTGAAGGACGTTCTGTGTGCTTGCGCTGTGTCCCTCTGCGCTGTAAGTGTTTGCTAAAAGGGTAATGTTAGGCAGGAACATAATGCACAATGACAAGGTGACTGCTACTGGCCCTCAGAAAAAAAAACAAAATCTCCTCATTACTGCAAACATTTCATTACGTCTGAGCAACAATCTTCTTTTCTCCTTTCCTTCCTGTCACATCTCACCCTCCGGGGGCTTCGCTGCAGTTTGTCGGTTTGTCTAGCGGCTCATCTTCCTCTCTGATCACCAGTCTGAGGTATACTTCTGTCTAAACATTGCTTTATCACTGATTTTCCGGCGAGACCACATATTTCCCTCAGTACCCACAGCGGGCTCTGTTCCAGCCACTCAGAGAAAAAAAACAAGACTTGTCTAGTCAGATAGTCTTGTCACTTGTCCCCGTCCGTCCTCGTTCTCCCTCGCTCTGATTCATCCGCATGAGAGACAGCAGGGGGATGTCTGACAGCCACAGCGGGTCAGCGGACCGGTACCCTGCTCTGTGTGCGTGAGCGGGTTGTGTTTTTTTTCGGCGTGTGAGACAGGGGACAGGGGAGGGAGCTGCAGGGCTGATGAGGGGAAAAACGCTCCAGGCAGCACCGTGTCCTTGGCTGAAACAAGCCAGACACGAGCAGGCGGACTTCATTCACAAACTCGGAGCGTGTGAATGTGCGACGTCATGCCTCCACTGAATTAACCACTGAATGCATTAACACTGTTTCCCAGATATGCTTTGGGGAAAGTTTGCTGAATTAATTAGCAGTTGAAAAAAAAAAAAAAAAGCCTTGCAATTTCCACTGTCACTGTAGAAAGCTGTCTCTGTGTTTGCTTAAAAATAACAATTGTTCTGGTGCTTGGTAGTCAAGTTTTAATTTGAAAGTTCTGCTATTGATGCTATTTTAATTTTCTGACATTTGGTGGCAGAGAGGATGTTTACCCAGGTCTAACCAAATCACCAAAATAGCAGGAGGGAAATAATTCTGCAGAAGTTTTCAAGAATGCGACTGTGATGTCTTACACTGAAGAATTTATTGAAGCTAGAAGCTACACTTCTAACCATCATTAATAATTGGGCAATTCACAGTTGATTAAACTGTAGTTATTAGTTATTTCACTGTAAAGCACAGTAACATGCTTTATAAACCATTTATTAAAGGAGCAATATATAAGAATGAATACAAACAGAGGGCAGCATAACATCAGAGTAACTTCTAACAGTAGCTGCCGCTAGCTAGGAAGCTCAGTTCATCACGCAGCTAGCAGTCATATTAGTCGTCTCTGCTGCTTAAGGCGAGTACATCATATCCATTGGCCTTAGCCGCCCTGGACACAGAGGCAGCGTAATGAGGACGGCTATCAGTCATCCTTAGGAAACACAGACGTGAATGTGAAAAGAGACTGACATTTAAGTTTTGGCCTAAAGAAGGAAATTTCCTTCAGGATAATTTCTTCATTTTTATGAAGGATTTTTTTTTAAAATTACAGATAAATCCTGTCTGGAATATTAACTCTGTAATCACTAAGCAACTGCTCAGGTCTGAGACCCCGGCAGCATGAGAGAAACATGTGAGTCAATAAGACCGACTTTAAAATGTCTTCAGTGCTATCACTAACAGAGACGATGGCCAAACTGCAAACAAGGGTCAGGAGGTGAAACGAACCAGAACTTGGTAATAGTTTTTTCAAATAAACGTATTTCCTTCCTTTTAAGAGTTACATGAGATGACAATACCATTCTCACATCTGTGTGTTTAGTACAAAGCTAGATGCAGCCGTTGATTAGCCTAGCTTAGCATAAAGCATGGAGGCAGGAAGGATCAACTTGACTTTGTCCAAAGTTTAAAAGACAACTGTCCAAAACAAGGAAAGCAAAAGAAGCCAGTGCTCACCTTAAATCCACGACACCAAACACTGCGAGTCAGTCCAGACACCTTGGTGTCGTTATAGACCAGGATTTTAACTGCTACATGAGCATAAACGCAGCTGACTAGCAGCTTAATAACATGGCAAGCGTGAAGGGATTTCTGTCAAAACAGGACAGAAAAACTTGCTCGCACTTTTATGTTCAGCAGGCTCGACCGCTGTGACGGCGCGTTCACAGGTCTGAGTACAGAATCAATCAGACAGCTGCAGCTCGTTCAGAACGCGTTCGCCAGAGTTTTTACAAACACGAAATGAAAGTGCAGCACTGCTCCTTTAACCACTGCACAGGCTTCCTGTTTGTCAAAGGACAGATTTATTACTTGCTCATGAAATGCTCAATGGTCTCAGGCCTGAATAATCTCTGATTGTCTTGTGGGCTACAAAACATCCAAAACCAAGCGAGGTGAAGCAGTTTGTGGTTTTAATGCTCAGCACCTGTGGGACAAGCTTCCTGAGAACCTGAGCTCTGCCTTAAACTGTGTAGTGTGTAGTGTAGTTTCCAATAAAACAGATAAACTTTTTTTTAAACCATTTATTCGCTCGATTTTGTTGCTGTTGTCTTTTATATGCAATTTATTCTTAATCATTATTATTTGTTTGTTCTTTGTTTTTGTTTTGACTGTTTTAATGCAATTTTAATGTCCTCCTAATGTCTCACTTTTAATTCTATCATTCTTCTATCCCCATTGAGCACTTTGACTTGCCTCGTGTCTGAATTGTGCTCTATAAGTTAACTCCACTTGCCCTGCCTTCATCTGCACACAGCCAAAAGTAAAAATGACAATTTGAGATTTTGGGTGGGAGTTTGCAAATAAGTCTTGACCGACAGCTGTCATTCTCCCAGCTTCTACAGCTATACACTCAACACACAGATATGAAAGTGGTATATTCTCATACGAAGCTCGTTCCTGTTTTAATGGACAGCCAAGAGGACCTGGTGGGCTCTGTAAAAAGGACATGTCTCTGCTTTATCTGTGTACATCTCTCAAATGATTCATTTCAACCAGGAGTAAGCTAAGCATTTACATATTCACAGCAATGGCACTCAGAACTGTATCCACCATTCGGTACAATGAAGTCATGCCCTTGGGATTTTTTCAATGTTCATTTCCACTTTTCACACACAGATGAAGATTTGAGAGGTGTGAATATTTTCTCGAACCTAGTGCCATCTGAAGTCACGCATCTTTTCCGGCATTCACTCTTCATAATAACAGGTCCTTGATTCAAACGAATTCATGATTAAAGGGCTCCGTAACCCAGACCAACTCAGCTCTCATTACCCAGCAGAATCTTTCAACCTCGGTTTTTGTCATTTTCTAACACCCGTGGTTGCAGTTCATGTCATATTTGATTCCATGCAACATTAGCCTAAAAACATGCACAGCAGCACAAAGTCTCTTTTCCACAAAAAGCCCACAAAATAGCAGAAAAAGATTCACCAATAAGTCTGAACTAATGTATTAACCTAATATTTTGGCATTGATGAAACATTCATTGTGTAACCTCACCACTTTACTGTCCTCATTGATGTGCCTTCACATCATTTCCTAAAAGGCTCACATCCCATGTGTAACTTCAAAGCAAGGAATGTCCGTCTGTTATTGACATATCTCAAACGATCTCATGGGGAAACAGACGTAAACTAAATGGAGATCAGCGCGTTGCAACAACTTGGATGTGTTGCAATGGAAAAAGAACAAAAGCAGAAGGTTAAATGACTGTTCATGGGTGGGATATGCTGTTACCATGAGTTGTTCTATTCTTCAGTGAGAACTGGTGTTGAGATTTTAAGTTCCTGTCATCAATAGTATGCTTCCAACGTTAGCCTCAAGGGTTAGATTGTTCACCATTGCTTGGCAGCGCCGCCAATCTGTGCTGAACAGTGGTCCCATCAAGGACCCAGACCAGACTTCTCCGACATTTTGTGTTGATTGTTGGCTATTCAGATTTCAGATCTTTTCCTGGAATGCTAGAGGGTCAGCTGTGCTACTGGACGGATGTCCAGGAATTTTGGTACAACCCCCTCAGGATGACTAGTAATGAATATAGCTCTCCCCATGTCATCATTGTGATTGTGAATAATATGCTAAATTGCTGCAGCACTCCTTTTATGATAATTCCCTTTGATAAATGCAATTCCCAGCAGAATCCTCACAGAGGATGGCTGATAACTCTATAAATAGAAATATCATTAATTGTAAGAATTGTATTCAATAGTATTCATTCCCAATTAATTAAGTAACAAAATTGACTGCCACTATCAATTCGAGCAAAGTGCAAAGACACTTTGAAACAGTCACCTATAGGTTGAATCCCTGCTGCATTGTGGCACTCTGAGAGTAGCGAAGCAGACAGTTACAGATAGGAAATGTTGTGTTTGCTGAACCTTTAATTAATCTCTCCGTGCACCTGTTCCTCAGTATATTCAATTTTATACCTGAGTGTTCAGACTCCTGAAAACCCAACAGCAAACACACACGCTTGTCTCAGTCGCTGCTCTGTGACGTTGAATCAATACAAAGCTGAATATAATGAATAAGAATAGGGAGCAGAAGACTGAGGGCGTTCACACTTATCCCCTCGGGTCTGAGAGACCCTCGCTGGTTTTGTTCCACAAAGCAATTTGAGAAATAAAAAAATTCAGACGCTCTCTGAAGGACGTGGTCGTATAGATTCATGTTAATTGATCCTATATATTATATCATAGTGTGGAACAACAGTGGGACAGGGTTGAACAAAATCTGCCACAGAGGTGAACTTCAGCATCGTCCCAGGCAATCTGACAAAAGCGCAGATATTAAATACAAAGGAACACAGGGAATGAGTTGTTGATCTGTGTAATACATCAAACCTTTGTTACTACAGCATTGAACAAGAAGTAAGTATTCAGTATTCATCCTGGAGTGCTTAGTCTCCCAGCTCCACAGCACAATGACAGGAGAGGGTCGGGGCGGCTGCGGTGATATTAAATCATTTAGATAATGTGTTGACCTGAGGGAGCACGCACACTCTCTCACACACACACACACACACACACACAAACACACACACACACACACACACACACACACACACCTCAGCTGTACCAACAGCAGGAACAGAAGATGTGACTGGACATTCAATACCCACCTCTCTCTCTCTCTCTCTCTCTCTCTCTCTCTCTCTCTCTTGCCAGCTTACTCTCTCTCACACACACAACATGCATGCACACACACACAAATATACATAAACATAAGTTTTGAGAGAACAGATAGAGAAAGAGAGAGAGAGAGCGAGAGAGATGCAAACACGCACACATACATTTGGGCAGCCTCCTCACACTTCCAGAAGAATTCATATTCTATTCATTCCTGGTGCTGGGACACATTCACCGGGTCTCTGGGGGGAGGATGTCTCTGTTGGGACAGGTTGGTTTATTTCAGACATGAGACTGTGCAGGGGATGCTTTTGGCCTTTTCTCTTAAAAAGAGTTGACAGAACTACAGATAGAGATTTGTAGGTGTTAAAGTGATTAAAGGTTATCTAAGTATTAAAAGGTCGGTTCATTCACATGAGAAAAAAACCCCCAAAAGAAAACCACATCTTCTCAATGTGCCCTTTTGGTTTTATTCTCCCAGATTTTGAGATATCCTGGATATTTTGCTTCTGCAGAAGTTGATCTACTTAAACCTTTATTCTGAGAGTTTATTCTATGGAATATCCACAGTATTCTGGACATTGTCTTTGGAAAGAGCGAGCATTTGGATTACTTAAAGATAGGTCAGTGCACTGAATTAAGAGAAAACACTGGCTGCTCTTTCCTGACATTTTGCACGTTTTTGCTCATTTCCTAAAGCTAGAGAGAATGTGAAAGCAGTAAACTCATCGCTGGCACATATCTCCCAGCTGAAACCCCAATCTAGTGTGGTATTAGGAGACAGGAGGAGCATGTTAACTTCAGTAGTAACACAATACATAGATGTCTTTGGCCTTTATATGGCTTTATTTGTAGAACAGCTCAGGAAATGACAGGAAACAGGGTGAGAGAGAAGGGGAGTGACATGCAGCAAAGGGCCCCAGGCTGGGAGTTGAACCCGGGTCCGCTGCAGCGAGGACAAAGCCTCTGTACATTGGACGCCCGCTCTGCCAACCGAGCTAAATGGCGCCCCAACATAGATGTCTTTGGCATAATGTCAGCAATGTTTGTTCTTCGAATTTTTTGATTTTATTTTGCTTATTTTCTTTGAATACTGGCCATATCTTACAAATTGCCCTTTCAGGTTTGTTTCACACAGCCACCAGTAGAATCAGTGGGTAGCCACTGTTGCCCCCATGTTATTAAAAGATGCAGCAAAAGTGTCCTATAGTGGCCGAATGAGTAAGAAAACATGATGCCTTCTCTTCCAGTGTAATGCTAGAAAATGAGTCGACCTCCACGGGCCGCTACATTGTTAAAAAGTTTAGAGTTCCCTGTATGTTTTTATTGTTTTATCATTAAACTTTTAATATGACTGAAATAAGGAAACAATTTAATAAAGGCAGATGTTTGGGAACCGTTTCAAAATAAAAGTATCACAATTTTCTGCATGCATGTTGCCCCAGGCCCTCAATTAGGTCCACCACTGCTCATATGAATTTGTACAGGAAGCGGACACGTCAGTAGCTCCTTTTTATATTAATGATTTAGTTTTGGTTTCTTGATTCAATTCCCAGAGCACAGTCAGGAATGTTCTGCAGGATGCTAACTTCAGATAGCCTGCAGTGATGAGCTGAGGTTAGGGTTAGAGATGCTACTTACTTCACGCCAGAGGTTCTTAACCTTTTTGAATTGCAACCACCCAGAAAAAATGGTGATGTTCACCTCTTGGGGGTCCTGATCCACAGGTGGAGAACCAATGTTTCAGGCTATCTTTAGGCAAATGTGCTCTCACTGTCAGCCTGGCTTAGTACCCCTAATGTTAACTAAGGAAATATGTTTTTTGTTAGCTGGGTGAGGATCTCTTCACAAAATGCATCACGTTCTTCTTGATGCCGGTGAAAAAAAGTGCGGTGTTAAATTAGCGAGTGTCTCCTTTTGCAGAGCTGTAAGGACCTTGAGCGTCTGTGACTGGATTTTAGTCTTAGGAAATGGATCAACACACCAATTTAACCATACAAAACTCCACTGAAACTGACACTAATGCAGTCCTTTTAGGCAGAAGTAGACAACTTCATTTACTGAAGGAGAGTCCTGTTTTCATCCGAAGAGAAGTTTATTCCTAACCTGTTTACGTGAGTAACATGGGTCAGAACCAGGTCAAACTTGGCTTACCTCCTACTCTAACTGAAGGAATCTGCTCAAGAAGCCATGCTCACTCCCATAACAATCGGTGGCATGAAAACTTACTGTACTGCTGTCTCCTTAAGTTTTCACCATCTGCAGAGCTTCATACTCACACAGCGTTATGAATCTGCTGGTGTCAACATGAGCCCCCCGCCCCCAACATCTCCCTGACTTAATTAAGACAAGTGTAACTCTCACAGGTGTAACTCTCACAGCAAATGATGTACAGTAAGGTAGGTGTGCGAGAGCAGGGCCGCATTACAGGCTCCGTGATGCTGCACATCACGGCAAATGAGGCAGGGGACATCCAAACCTTCTACATCTGTCAACTCAAACGCCAGCTCTCTCTCCCAGCAGCCCTGACAGGTCTTGGTTGTATATTTATGTACCAAGTCCTGGCACCGTCAGCACATTTCCAAGGCGGGGTGCAGCTCGGGCAGCTACAACCTGGTGCTCCGACGTCCAGGATTCATTAGACTGAAAATTATAATGGCTGGGGAACATCAGGAAATTTGTTCTGAGAGTCAAGAAGATGGCACGTCGATCCTCATTTCCTACTTAATACAGCTCATGTAATTTTTCTGAATTACTGACACAAGGGACAGGGGATTGCTTGCTAGTAATAAGTAATAATATTTTCATAGTGGGATTATTAATGGCGACAGCGAAACTCATTTGCATGAAAGGATCATGTGAACCATCTTTAAAATTGCATTAATCATGAATTTTCTATCAAAAATGGATCAAATTAACGTATTTAATGTGAAAAATGTCACAAATACTGAAATACAAAACCCACAGAGAGTATGCATCACTCCATATCATCCAGTGGGAAAATGTAGTCACTGCAGCAACCTAAACATACGACTACTGGTCATAGAATATAGACCAAGTAAGGCTGTAGCAGCTTAAATAGTAGCTTTATTTCTTATTACTTATGATCTAAACTTTCCATTTTTTATATTGGGGTTGTGTGTTTTTTTTCTCTTAAAAGTTACATGGTCTCACCTTTAGTTGGCAACAACTTTGAATGTGAATGTACTTGTAGCCATAGCTGTAGTTGTGCATGGGGAGGACAGATTGGGGCTGGAGTTGTGATTTCATTATGACTGCCTGACTCAGCTGCTTTGCCTACAGCCCAGTCTGGCTGATGGGTAGTGTAAGAGTAATGAGAATTAGAGCTAAGAGTGGCCATGGAGTAATAATTAAGGCTCTAAATGTGGTTTCAAAATGACAAAAAAAAATTGGGCTCAACAGTGTTGTCTGCATTTGCCCGGGCACTTAATTGTGTTGGGCTTCTTTGTGGCATACAGCAGGTTTGAACGTTCATACAGTTACTCTATTTAAGGTGCCAGAAGAATGATGTATTGGCTCATAAACGGTGACATGAGGCTGTGCTGCCATTAATCTTAAAGCCAATCAGACAGGAAGCAACATTTACCAGCAACCTAATCTAAATGTTATTGGATCGACTCAGGAGTTTTACTAAGTGGGCCCATCCCATTGCAGATGTTTCTCTCAATTAAACCAGAAAAAACACACTCCACAGAAATCAGTTTGACAGAGGTGATATGAAGCGGTGGTACACGGTTTATTTTTTTGTTCCCGCTGAGTACTGAGAACTGAGGCCGCATTGCAGCAACAATCTTGTTTCATAGGATGCAGTGACATTTTGAAGGGGTCTGTTTCCTCAGCAGACACACGTCAGGCCATGACGAAGAAAAAAACAAAAGTCTCTCTGATAGCACCTCACCTACCAAAAATGGGACAAGCGGCCTGGTGAAGAGGCAGAGCACAAAACAATTCAAAATACTTTGGCACTTCTGAAGCAGTGTCCACGATTTCAGTCAAACATACAGCATATTCTCTGTCAGCCTGCCCCAGGAAAATAAAGGTTAAAAATGAGACACAGCCTTGAGTCCTGATAATGTATGGGGCCAGTCCTGTTTGATTTTGCCCACTGTCTTATAGCCTCGGCCCTTGCCGTCCAGCCATCTGTCAGCCGTGACCTAACGCTGGCATGTACGAGGCAGCAGGCCAAAGACCGCAAGAGGGAGGAGGGAGGAGGGAGGAGTGAGGAAGAGGCCGGAGAAAGAGGAGGAAGGATAGGAGAGGAAAGGAAAGGAAAGGAAAGGAAAGGACAGGAAAGGAACGGAAAAGAAAGGAGATAAATGAGGCAAGAGAATAACTGAATAAGAGATGAGGCGATGAGTGGACAGTTAGAAGAGGGTAGTGAGACGGAGGGAGCATTGAGGAAAGAGGAGAGAACAGAGTGCACATGTAATCCCCCCTGACCCATAAAGCCTCAGGCTCTCACCAATCTGTTGACTCTGAAAGGTTTTCACATTTACATGAGCTACACGAAGATGATGAAGACTCAGGGTTCAAAACACGCCACTACAGTAAACTCAGTAATTACTAAAGTTTGTCAACCAGCAACAAATCAATAAAGAAACCACTATAAAAGAAAGCCTGTTATTACATACTGTGTTTAGCATAACATACACTTAATGTGCTTTTTGAATTCTTTCTGCTTTTTCTCTTGAAAGCTAATTCCGCATATATAATGAGAACATAACTATGATTATGTGAAGGATGCATTATTAATACCATTTCCTAAAACATCTATCCCAGTCTAGCCCAGTGTACATTCAATTACCAGATCTAAAATCTCATTGGCTATATGATGTGTCAATCATCCAGTGGCTGCTGCGTGAGTCAGTGAGTTTGCCGTATGCCGAGGCAGAGTTTGTTGTTGCTGGTGATGCAAAGAGGTCAGCTAGAGGTGGCTCTATTACCACTAGTTGAAATGGGTAAAGCGCCACCTATCGTACCGGGGTATGACATGCTTCGGCCAATAATTAGATTTTCTCACCGGCATGTGTACTTGGACAATTGCAGTTGTCTGACTGAGTAGCATAGTCGAGAACCATGTTGGTTTCGCTTTGGTATCTGGCAGAAAGGAGTTGTACCATGGCATTTTGGAGTTCATTCGCATTACTCAACATTTCACATCCTGCTATGGGACTATCGCACACATTGCAATTTCAATGCTGAAACCTATCTGACTCTCACTCTATAGTGAGAGCATGTCAGTGAGAACCTTTCAAATCCCCACTCCAATCCAGTGAGGAGCGATAATGCACCTAATCTACATTAACAAAAAAGCAGCAGCAGAGGAAGACACAGTAAATACAAGATTCTGATGTTAGGAATACCAAAATACAGAATACCTTTACTACACATTGAATTTTATTGAGCTATTGACTTTCACCGATCCCAGAAAGAGTAAAATTTAACAAAACATTTCGACTAAAATGTCAGAATTATTCAAGGCCGAGTCGACATGATGCTCAGTGGGAAGACGGAAGTGGCAGAGACAGTCGGTGTTACATTAGCATATTGAGTTAATATTCGGGAAGACATTAAATTAAACGGAAAAAAAAGCCTTAGGTCAGCTGTAATCGGGGTGCATTGGCAGGGATCAGTGCTCAGTTTTTTTGGCCTGAGCAAATCTCTAGAGAAGATGTTACACAATCAGCAGCATCTGCCTTTGTGACTGTGGCAGGAAATACCTTTTATTTTCAATGTATTTCTCTTTCTCTGAACAAGATGTGTATCAAACTAATTTCTATTTATATTATAATTGGTGCTGTCAGTTGTAGAGTGGAATTTAATCATGTCTTATAAATAATCAAAATCCTTTTCTGGAGACAAGTTAAATGGAGATGACCACAGCGGCACATCCCTCAGGTCAGTTTTCATCACCGTTCTTAATCCCCATAGATTCAGTGACAGCATCAGTGTAAACTGAAGCAGACCTGTGCCACATTTAGTTTCCAAGCAACATGGATGAAGCATCTCTACGCCTACATCTGAGGCCGCTGGGTGACCTTACCAAACCTGAAAGGCTCTGCATGGTTTGTGAGTGTTTATGTCAAACTTTCATCCACAAAACAAAAGGACTTTGCAATGAGGTGGGAAATGTGATCCAACTGCGCTGGTGTTTACCTTCTGTGACTAATGCACCGTCACAGAGGAAAGCATGGCTTGGCAACACTCTGTCAGAGGAGATCAGCTCATCTGTTCATAATGACATTTTGGATGAATCTGACATTCAGGCTGTCACGAGTTTATCGGCATCACTTTGGAGCAAACTGCACCCACCCACTGCTGTTACTGCTGCTCAGTGATCATTTTAAGGAGGTTTATTCTTTAAAATGTACTGACTGGTTAAAGCTCTCTTTTTTTTTAGCAGACCGAAGGTGTGGGGCTTTTATAACTAATGCTTCCCAACATATGGGTTGTGACCCCCAAAATAAGTAACAAGATAAATCAAGAGCTGAAGTGGAAGTAATGTGATGACACAGGAGACAGTTCACAATCTCATTTTGGGCAGTGGGCTGGGTGGGGCTTGGTAGCATTTTAACATCCCAGTCAATGTCAGAGGTCTGAATTTCCTAGTAGCGATTTCCAACTTCCACCTCCAAGTGATTGCTGATGGTAACATAATGTTGTCTCTTTGCCAAGCGCACACCCTTAGCAGTGCAGCGTTGTTGCATATAGAAATAATATACAAGAGGAAAACTGATACAAAATACTTGGCAACATGTCAAAATACTCCATTCACTATCCTAGCCTAATACTTATACTGTCATCTACAAATTCATCCTACCCCCTCCCAAAGGGCGCTGCGATTGTCGTGTAATGGCAGACGACTGTTCCCTCATTAAATCGGGGTAGATGTGATTTGCCCCAAGTTAAAAATACTGACTATGAGTGGCATTCAAGTGTACATTTTCCAGTGGGAGGTCGGCAAATGTTTTCGAGCTGAGTTGCCTGAAATGCAGCATAAGACCTTGCTACAAAATGGAAGGAGGTGTCTCATTGTCCAGGAAGAGGTATGAGCAGGGAGTGAAGTACAGGCAAGGATGGTGGGGATGCAGCAGCAGAGCGCATTGGATCCAATGGGGGAAACCATTGACCAGAAGATAGCTTGGTCATAGCTCTAGAGGGTAGAATACGTCTGGATAAAGTTCCTGATCTAGTTGGTTTTGATTGTCCTCGCCAACCCATCCCTTTGGGTTTGGGGTCAGTCAAGAAAAATGTCCCACTTTCCCCAGAAGGGCGATCACTGGGGCAGATTCTGAGCTGCTGTCTCAAGGCCTTGGGGGAGGGGTACTTACAGTGCCATCATGACTAGATCCTAAGGGGAATAGCAGATGCCATCTACACAACCGCACCCAACAAGGAGGGCAGCTGGCTTTGTCTCGAGAAGCTGTAGCAGCACCCAAAATCATTAAAGGAGGGGTTTGCCACTGCTGTGGTCTGGCAGTGTAAGCTTGATCTTGGAGGTATCCCAAGTTCCCAGACAATCATACTTAGGTCAAACATGGATGATGAATGAAACAGCAAGGCAAGTGGTCTGGAATTGGCTGTCCTTTAGGAAAACTAGTTGGAGAAGGTCTTCAGAAGGAAGACAGCCAAGTATGCAAACCTGGTAGGCAAGCAGCAGGGTCGAGGATGGCATGCACTGTGTGTGCTCCATAAGGCTGGCTGCACGGGCTTTGCTAGCATTCAAGCTCAATGGAATCAAAGGACTGCTTAGGAAGGGAGCCATCACACATCACAAGTGCCAAGATGGTTTGGATCTAGAGGCATGACCTGTGGACCACACATGCTACTTGGACACAAGTTGGAGACTGATCAACCCTGGCTTGGTCTCCTGGGCAAGTGTGTCCTATTCTTGAAATAAACTGAATACCAGACAATCCCCATGTTACATCACGATTCAGGTGTCCAAGTGATCTGTTAAAACTGTTTTCAAGCTGTTCAAGCCTCAAATAAGTACTGGATACGACAACACATTATGATGATTGAAAATAGTCTTCATTGGAACTGCTTACTTCTGAAGACCGTGACGAATGGTAGTCAATAGACACTTGTATTTTCAGGGGTCAAATAATAAGAAGGTTGGAAACCATGGGTGCATACCACTCAAAGGCTGTTAGACCCCATTTCTAAAAAGGTGGGATGCATTGAAAAAGTAAACACATACAGTATGCAGTAATTTTCAAGTTAACTATATTTACTGACAATGTTTTTTTAAGTAGTGAACCTCACCCCATGATATTATAACCTGGTCACCTGTATATACTTACGAAAATCAATGAAGAAAATGAGCATCAGTATGTCTATACTAAGAGTGTCTCTCAGCTAACCCGATTCCAATAACCTTCAACCATTTGTGGCAAACAGAGTCAGAAAGACACACTGACATACAGTGCACACATGCATATTGACGTCCTCGCAGACAAAGATAAAGATAGTAGCCCTCTGCATCCTCACTCTCCAGTCTCCTGTTCTCCTTTAGTGACATGACACTGCACCTTGGATTGTCAGACAAGCTCTCATTCTGTCAATCAGCTGTAATGCCTGGAAGACAAAGCCCGTCTCCCACTTGCTTCTCTTTCCCCGCTCTTGCTTTCTTCCTTGCACTGCCAGCTTGGTGTCAACATAAAGCTTTTCTTCCTCCCTCTCTTCTTTCTTCACTTACTTTATCTGTCTGCCTTACTTTTCACCTCCTCTCCCCTGTTTCCTCTGCCTTTTCGAGAAAAACACTTTCACATATGAAAGAACTTTTGTTGGCATGTGCTTCATTGTGTGGGAGTGACAAAGACCTCTTCAGCCTTTTCTCATGATAAATCAGCTCAGTGCATACGGCATGCAATGCAGGTAAGATTTTGAAATATGAAAATTTCAATTTCTCATTCTCACACTAAAGCTGTATTAGTGAATATAAGCTTCTGAGGCACAACTAAAACTTTCACACAATAAGTAAGCTGAGTGCAGCTTATTCTTCATATCTTCAGCAAATCTCTCCACAGCAGCAGAGTGCCTGAATGGTGTTAACTTCACCTCATCTGTGCTGGAGGTAGCTTTTATGGCTAATTAACCTCTTTTGCCCCTTCTCGAGAGAGGGGGCCCTGGAGGAAGAGGAGCAGACCCAGCAGAGAACAACCTGGCCTGGGCAGATGGCAACCCACAACCCCCTGAGGTGGGATGGAGGGAGGCAGGATATAGGGGGATAGGGGTGAGAGGGATACAGAATTGCACTGTGGGCATCATTTTGAAGAGATGGCTGACAGTGATTTTAGGTCTCTTTCAGACTAATTTTTAAGATTTTAGTATATGACAATGCAAAAATATAGTAGCTGTGAGTGACATTTTGCTTAGGAGAAGACAAAGTACTCTCTTTGTGGCAGGAGGCAACAGGGGTTATGGGAGATGTGGTCTTGGAAAGGGGAATATTGAGAGTAGAAGAGAAACAGTTGGGCTAATGAAGATGGAATCAAAAATAATGACTACTACTAAATAACTGCATCTTCACGCAAGGGTTGGTCAGTATGGTAAAACACACCATGAAACAATGACATTTGTAGACTGCAGTGTATTTGTAATCTTGCACATCTGTATCTTGTATATAGTCCACAGCAGGGAATGTTACAAATTAATGAACAGGACTGCTGTTACCTTGATTTGTCAAATATTAAAAATGACATGGTTAAATTGTCCATATTGCCAAGCCCTAGTTCACATTGATTATGATTAATTTTTTCCCTCATCCGAAAATGTGAAACCATTTTGGACTGGTATCAAAGCAGGCTTATGTTTTGCCACTTTTTCTGGACAGCAGACACTGTTGAAACAAGTGGGGATAACAGGACAGCGTAACACTGAGGCTCATAAAGTCAGAGGACTGATTGAGTGATTCCAGTTCAACAACGATGTCTAGCGTTTGCCAACATGAGCTTACATCGGCTAACGTGGTTACTGTTCATACCGAACCAAGTAAGGCTGTACTGCAGCAACAAAACTCCAGAATGCACTAAATTGAGTATGTGTTTTTATCTTGTATGCAACTTCTAATTTGTGAGAGGATAATTGTATTATTTCTCCAAAAGTACCTCTTAAACGAAATAAAGACACATCACAGGCCTTTTAATTTACTCCCAGTAAAAATGTTGTTCTTACTATCTTTAAGTATCTACTATCTACTTGTGACTGGAGCATAGGTCATTAAAACTGGCACACTTGTCAACAACCATGGGTGAAGGGAAGCGATGGAGGATACTCTGGAGTGGTCGCTACTTTATGCAGGTGAGAGTCAAATAACATCCGAAGACTACTTTTTTCTGTAGTTCTCTAAGGTAACCCTTCTCGTACAGTATCAGTAATGCAGAGCCAGTGCACAGGCTTGCTTGCACCAGACAATGCAATCACCAGAATAAATGTTGGCTTAGTACATTTTTGAAAACCCACAGATAAGATAAGACTATATATTACAACTTTACATTTCATCAGGTAAAATGTCTTGTCAAAACCACTTGGTTAGCATTAGAAAAACATCTCGTTTGGCTTAAAATACCTGTTTTGGTCATTACAAACACAGCTAGAAAGGTTCTGTGTACTCCTATTAAAAAAAAATCCAGTTATGTCACGTTTACAAATGTTGGAACGCATCAATTTGAGACCACCAATTTCCCCTCCACCTCCTGACATGAAAGTCAGGTAATAAACATGCAGTGTGAATGTGATATGACATGTTTTTGGAAATGTCAGCACGGTACATGGCCAGACACATTTCTTCAGAATAGGAGAAGGAGGTGTGGCCGGCTTAGAACTGATCACATTTTGAGCCAAACAGCATCCAGAAGTAGTCGAGTCAGTCCGATTGTGTTCCAGATGCACTGCATTGTTTTTGCATTTTCACCTGCATTACTGTGCCTCTTCCCTAACTAACATCCTCAGTAGATATAATGAGACTGGTCGCAGAACTTCACAAAATATTGAGACACTGATTGCAATAATACTGGGCATTAATTGGGCCATTAGCTGTATTTCTTATCCTGATTTAAATGCAGGCCTGCTGGAAACCAACATTCTCACGCAAACTGCAGCTGAGAACCAAGTGGAGCTGTGTGTTGCTCAATTGTTGGTGATTCATGTGATCCTATATATAGTCTAAACAACAACCTTAGGGCATTCACTGAGAGGAGTGTTGGGATCGGAAGAGGAGCCGAGTGGTTGTGTGGAGCACAAAGGGGACCCGAGAGTTTATGCCAGAGAAACAAGCAGTTAAAACATGACAGAGAGATGTCTACCTTTCAAAGAAGCAATCTTTGAGAAGAAGCACCCTGTTTTTGTGTGTGTGTGTGTGTATACAGTAAATGTGTGTGTAAGCGGGGTGTCTGCAGCATATCAATAGCAGATAGTTCTCTTGCTAGCGTATAGTATCTAGACAAAACATTCCTGTGTGTGTGTGGGTGTGTGTGACAGAGGGCTTCACTTGTTACCTGGTCGTAAACCACATTAGGTTCTGTCTACATACTCTTTCACACACACAAAGCGAGTGATGTATTTGTGGTTAAATTACTAAAGACAGGTGGTATATGGAGAACACTTGTTTATGCAGACTACACGTGTTTGAGATCCAGAGAGTAATTGCAGTGTGTGCGGTTCAGACTATTTTTATTTCTCTATGAGGACATCTGTGTGTGCATCTGGGGATTCTATTGGTACAGGAGTGTGTGCTGATATAGTATGTGTGTGTGTGCTGGATGCTTATGGCAACAGTGTTGGTTTAGAGTCTCAGTCAGGGGCAGGGAGATAAATCATTAGAAGAGTGTCTTTGCTTCTTGACTTTATTGGAGGAAAGAACAGCTCGGACACATCATTCATATTTCCTGTAAATGAAAATCGACATTTCATCGCTCCGACACAACCTTGGGGTCCGCAGGAGTTGCTGAGTAGTGTTTGCTCTGCTGTGCTTGACAAGGTCTTCCACCAAATTATTCTCTCAGCTGCCTCTAAAAGCTTGGAAAAAAAACCCTAAGAAATTCAACTGTAATGTGACATCAGTGCTACTCAAGCAGAAAAAAAAATAACGGAGAGCCACACATGCACATTTAGACGTCGTCGGCACCAAATCATTTCATGTGAAACACCCACAGCTCAGGGAGCCTGAAGACAGAACAGCCGGCAGGTCAGGGCCACGCAGCGCCTGTTCAGCAGATGAGATATCAACATAGCACATTCATTTCTCAGTCCTGTGTCATTGGATTCTGCTCGGCAGAAACACTCGTTTAAACTTTTTTTGCTACAAAATGCCTCTTTAAATTGGAATTGCTAAATATGCCGACTCTTAGCTTGGTTTTAAAAAAGAGAAAAATAAGACATTGAACTCTCTTAACTGCTGTGAAGGTAAGCAAATAAAGTGACCTTGATGAAAGCCTTTTCCAGTTTGTTTTATTGGCCTGAGCATCTATCTAATCTGGCTGCCTCATTTGTTGCTAATTAGTGTTAATGCTCTTAAACTGCACCAACATTATCTTTTGTGCAACTAGCAGGAGACATCTGTCCTGCCACTGCTCTGAAGGTAAGTGCTTAAGCCCCAAACAACAATAAACATACTGCTCATTATCTTCAGTTTCTATCATTAATAACAACCCAGCTGAGAGGGAATTTATCCGTATTAATCAGAGGAATATTTATTAGGGCATTCTCCCTTTGCTGGCGAGTGACTACTCAGAGCTGCAGACAACCTTGTTTACTGTAAAATGTGGTGAAAAACAATCCTCTGGCAGCAGGGCAGCTTTTTGAGAGCTACCTGAGAAGGTGAAAAACAATCAGATAATTGGTCCAAAGACAAAAACAAGGTATTGTTAATGTAAAATCCGTCATAATTTAAAAGGGCAAGTCGAAGACCCAAAATTAACAGCAGCATTAATCAACACTTCAGAAGTGTTTCCTTTTTTGGCACTGTGGTATAACATTTTAATGCTAACAAATAGCACTAGCTTAACAACAGCATTCCTCCTGTATGTTGTAAAGCAGAAGCAGCGCTGCAGCGGAATTGACTTTTTTCATGATTTAAACAAATTATTTGGGTATTTTGGGAATTACACACTTTCTTACCAAGAGTTAGTCAAGAAGACTGATCCCATGTTAACGCCTGTCCATTATGAACTAGGAGCCACTAGACGGTTAGCTCAACTCAGCATAAGTTAGCCTGGCTAGATGATAAAAATCAACATGTTGAACTGCTCATGGTTTAAAGGTGCAATATGTATGAATCAGTGTTTTGTTGAATTCATGTTCAAAACAAAAAGGGGGAAGCGTATCAACAGGTTAACCTATACCTGCTACTAACCATAGCTACCGTATAGCTACTCAGCTCTGTTAGTCGTGCAGCTCGAGGTCTGAATGGATACAATAGACCTATTACTATTACAAAGTAACAATATTTGGTTGTGAGAAAGGGAAAACTAGTAGAGAAGTTCTTAATTTTAGGTGAGCTGGCATTAAATTATGGTGGGATTATCTGAGTGTTTTCTGTTTTTTTTTCTGGAAACAGTTGCTGGAAAGAGGGCCAATGAGAGCATTGTTTTATGGCCCAGAAAACCTAAATGGAGACGCTAAAATGTTATATAAAGCTCAGTGAAAATGTCCTGTTGGGTTGTTTCTTCTAGTAAAGTGATATAGTGCTATTGTTTGTTAGAGAAACACTGAAGTTGCCATATGCTGATATTGTGGTAGGGAAAAGTTAGGGGTAAAATAGTGGTAATGGACACAAAATCGACAAATATCTGTGTAGTTTTCAGGCAAAAGTTTTTGCTTGATCCACTTTTTAAAATTCTTCATAGATGCTCAACTCAAAGCCGCAGTGAGGGTATTTAAAAGTTCAACCTGAAATAAATCTGGAAAAAGTTGAGTTAAGTAGAGCAATTTAATTCCCTTTCATCCACACAAATCACCCTGAGCTGGACAGCAGGGTCATCATGCTAGGTTTTCAATCAGGGTTGAATGTGCCATAATAAATACCATAAAACAGATTTAATAGAGAACTGCTGTGTGTGTGTTTCAGCCTATGACAGGACTACATGGGTTTGGCGGAATATCAGGCTGATTGAATGAATTTTTTCAACATGGTTTGATGGAAGGCTTCACTCCTATAATTAAAGACAAGACATTTCTCAAGTATTTCAGTTTGCATATGAAAAAAAATCCCTTTTACCTCACTCATGATTTTGCCATGGTTACCAACACTTTCACAAATGCCCTCTTTCTCTCTCTCTCTCTGTGAAACTCCCTCTGGTTTGACATCTGCTTGATGTGAAGGCCACAGCATATGATGAGTGTGTGGATGAGATACAAGCCAGTTCCTATGAGGTGTTAAGCATCTCAAAAGAAAATGGAAGAAAGCTGCGCCTCCTCTCCCCGTCTGTCCCGAGGCTTTTTAGTGGCTCATTCCTGCTTCTAAATGACCTCGGCGCGACTTAATGAAGTGAATATTTCTTCACTTAAAAATTTTGAGTTGGGTCACATTTAGGGCATGAGCAAACTTCGCCATTCGCCTGAAGAACCCTGGCAAATGACCTATCATTTAATGCTGAGGCCTGCTGTGAAAATAGATGATTGCTGAGGAAGGCTGGATTGTGTGTGCATGAACGTGTCCCTATGTAAGTCTGCGAGTTTGTGATTGCTGTATTTTTCCACTGGAACAGCACTCACTTCCCCGCCGTGCACTCGGTTCCTTGACAATGACAGCGCTGTAGTGATGAGAAAACATGAATGAAAAATGTAGACGGAGAGGGGGATAGGAAGAGAGATACTGGGTCAGTATTTGCTTATCTGCAGAGGGATTAAGATTACGGTCAGTAATCTGGAATGCACAGATGGGTGAACAGTCCAACACCCACACCAGACACACACACACACACGCCAAAACACAAATTCATGAACGGATATGTGCCCTGTCATTTTAAAGCCAAGGCTACCATAGCAGAACAGCGAACCATTAAAAATTGTACAGTCATCTGCCTTTGAGTACAACAACATGTGATTTTATATGTGATTTTAAATTCATCATCCACCATGCCAAGACCTACGTCAGTTACAAAAGCAGGAGTAAGAGTACAGCACATGTGCGTGAGCGTAATTTCCCACTTGGGACATTTCCAAATCCTATTTTTGTCACCTCTCATCATCTCAGGCTGACATTCCAGCCAAAGACTATAAACATATTACAGTTTTCAGCAGGTATTGGCTGATAAAAACTCTGATACACTTATTTGAGTAACCTTCAGTTATTAACGTGGACTCACACCAATCAATCTTGACAAGCAAGAGCAAGTCATTTGTGTCTCAGGCAACACACTCCTATAATTTACACTTTAGAGCATTTAGCCTAAAGGCTTTTATCCAAAGCGACTTACAGTAATTCATACATACATTCATACACTGATGGCGGTGGCTGCCATGCAAGGTGCCGACCAGCACATCAGGAGCAGCTGGGGTTCAGCAATGTGCCCAAGGACACTTTGGCACCATCGGTACCATAATGACACTTATACAATACATGTTATATTATGTTCACATTGCATGTATATAAGGTGTCTTTCCCGATGGGAGTCGGAGGGATTAATAGCCTTATTGCCTTATAGCCGCCCACCACTGTTCAATCCTGAGTTTCAACATTTGCGTGAGGCCGCTGGATATTTCTAATAACACATCGTGACCTCGAACCTCGTCTCTATAAAATAGGATGGGGATATAAATAGGAAATAGGATGGCCTGCATCTGCTTGACAAGTCAAAGATATATATTTCCAGTTTAATACTCGCAGTTGGAAGAGCTTGTCTTAAGCTCTGTTAGTGGTCCCCAAACGGCGGATGTTCAGTGAGCACTGCCGCACCACAGTGTAGACCCTTTCAGAGCCCATCCAGAGAGAGTGGCTACAATATATGAAATGAACATTTGTTGACCCGGCAGGCAGCAGAGCAAAGACACTGAAATAAGAGGTGTTAATTCTCTCTGGATAACGATTGGACTCAATACATTTCATAGCAACATGTCCATTGGAGTTCGACGTATGATGTGCACAAGTGGAAGCTCGTGCTTAATTGTGGCTCTGGAGGAAAGATCAGAGGTTTCACAGGCACATTAGGCTCAAGTGTTGGAAGGATGGATTTAACAAGCAACTTCGTGAAGAAAACCACCGCCGCTGCTATCTTTCATAAACCGATGTCCACACTGTTAGAACCCAAAGCCCTTTTCACCACTGTAACACTGTAATCTGCTTACCACATTCTTGGAGGTAAACCATTAAACCGTGATAGATTACAGTCCATTTCACATTTTCAAAGCAGATTATTCTAGATTCATGACACTGAATCTACCTTGGGTGGATGATTAATGCCGTAGGTGAACTCTGTCCCGTGTAGTCATGCAAAAACCTTGTGACTGCAACTTTTTCTGGTTGAGGTTCTTCGTCCTCTGTCCTCCATAAACTGAAGAGTTCCTTTCACAAGAAAAAACACTATGAACACTTTCATAAAGGAGTATGATGGTTGATGGCTATTTTGCTTGTCCATGATTTGAATCCAAGGCTTTCATCAGACAGCTGTTTAACCTCTTGTGTTATTTTTCTCATCTCTGCTTTTCTTGTGTTTCCCTCAAGAGCACCGTGGGCACAATAACAGCACAGGCCAATACCAAATAAGTGACGCACAAAGTGAAAATAAATATGGATTTAGTGTCAGATATCACATTGCTCGGCTCCGCTAGGCGATGCAGATATTGATAAAAAAAGAATATAAAAAGGTGTCCCCTGGAGAAATGAAACATCAGACCATCCAATATCAGCAGCCGGGGTCCTTTTTTATTAGCCAGTCACACAGAGAATATTCTATAGCGAGAGGGAGCTCAACCTTTGTTATCATCACTCTGTTTTTCTCTAGTTTTTTTCCCCACATCTCTTGTCCTTTATTCTCTGCCATACCTGACATTTTTCTGCCAGTGTTCTCATTCTAAAACTTCACATTTCTATCTTTGATATTTTTAAGCTGCACTGATTTTGGTTTTTTAATTAATAATCGCTCAAATAACTTGCAAAATTGAAGCCGTCAGAGAAGTCTTTGGCTCACCAAGGTGCCTCCTGTGGCGAGGACCGAGACTCTGCCTGAACTCTGTGTGATTGACTGAGTTTCCCTGATGGTCATATACAGTATCTCACAAAAGTGAGTACACCCCTCACATTTTTGGTGCACTCACTTTTGTGAGATGCTGTAGCTGTACTTGTTGTTATAGTAATGGCTAAGCACTGCTAACCTTAGCATAAGCTGCCCGCAGGCAATAGAGATCAATCAATCTGTGTTTGTGTAGTGACAATTCACAGCAAAAGTTATCTCATGAGACTTTCCGAACTGAGCAGGTCTAGACCACACTCTTTAATCAATTCATTCACAGGGACCCAACATTTCCCCCGTGAGCAAACACACGGTGACATTTGTGAGGAAAAAACTGCTAACTTAAAAGTGGCCATGCATTCCATTTAAATATAGCTTGCCCAAAAACGAAACTACTGTAAATCTTAAAAGTGCCTCTTATGTTGTAATTATGCATTTACACAAAGGTTTAATTCAGATACATTCACAAATAAAGCCTAGGTTGCTTTTTGGCGAGAGTTTCGCTTTAAAAGGCGGAAACCTCGAGAAGAACCAGACTCAATGGTGGGCGGCCATCTGTCCGTCTGACAAGCTTAAGGCAGGAACACACCGGCCCAACCGTTGGACGTCTGAAGCGTTTGGAGAGACTCGGACTAGGTCGGGAACATTTCTGTTCGGTGTGTTTAGCTGTGTCGGAAGCTTTCGGAGCCGTTCGGACGTTGTCTGCTCGGACTGAGCATGCAAAGTCTGAGGAGGTAAGAAAGTAAAAAGAGCTATGTGCATAAACCTCTAGTCCAGTGTCTTTAACACTAGAGCCACCCGCTGACTGCATCTCGCGCAAGCGCAGAACATACACGCTACTGTGGAGTAGGCAGCACGTCGAAGCAGTGTGTGGGGGGCTTTACTCTCCGAGGCCTGATTTGAAAACCTCCTCGTCCCAATTCCCTTTTGGCAGAGGTGTAAACACCAACGCACCCCTGGAATTCAGAGCCCGGGCAGAGTCAACTGATATTACCAAAATATCTAACAATACTGTGAGAATATTGACGACTGAAACAATTATATTTTTAAAAAATATTCTTTTAGTAATGCGAATAAAATGACCAAAGTGGGAAAAAGCAAGTATTAAAACAGTCTGGTTCAGAAAATGACATCTCTTTACTGTAATGCAGCCTTTACAGCCAGGAAAACAAAGACTGATGTCATATCATGTTTTTACATTATCCAAAATCTGAGACAGTATATATAAACATTTTAACTCAAAATGGATATTTCTAGCAAGATGATGAAAACTCTTGTAAATATTGAACAAATCCATCTATACTGTTGAATGATAGACATCAGCATAAAAACAGTATAGAAATGATCAGCATGATGCTCGTTAACTGACTTTTTTTTTCGATAAAAAATCGATCTATTAAATATTGATCTCATCAGAGGTTGATGGTATATGACTTTCATGTAAAGGCAGATATTGACCTGTAGTACAACACTGTTGGAACAGCATAAAGCTAATCTTAGCAGTGACCATGACATTTTTACACAGCAACACAACCACAATCATGAGACAGATCTGACCATGTTGACGTGTGCGTGTGTGAAATCTTGATCGTGTTCAGCTAGCAGATCTGTCCACATGTCCTCTTCAATTCTCCGCCTGTAGTATTTCCCCTGTCATCTCAACCTCGTCCCTCAAATTTCTTCTGTCAAATCATCATCTCACTCTCTTTAAATCTCAGCTCTCCCCTGCCATTTTTTTTCTCATCTCCAGTGCAGAAAGGTGCAGCGCTCCTGAGCCTGCCAAGGTTCACAACCTCAGTTTCCTGTCAGGAGTCGTCTCCGTCTGAGTTACATGGAAGCTGAAACATTGACAGCTGACGTACTGGATGTGATCTTAATGAACCCTGCAAAGCCTATCCATACCTCGCGGCTGTCTAGCTGCACACACACCGACACACTCATCAGCTATGATCTCTATCATACCATGTACTCAGCAGCTTGGTGTGAACTACTTCTTTACAATGGAGATACAACTAGAATAGATAATATTCCTCGCGGTGGATTCCTAATATATCACACTAACTTCTAAATGTTGCAACACTGACTAGCTGTTAACATACTTAACAAATCACACAAAGTTACCAATTGCATTATTTTCATTTTAATAATACTAAACGTAAAAGAAATACCTCAGAATCAACCTTAAAAAACTGAGACCGGGTCGCCGTTTAGCTCAGTGGGTAGAGCAGCGTCCCATGTACAGAGGCTTTGTCCTCACTGCAGTGGCCCTGGGTTTGAGTCCCGGCCTGGGGACTGTTGCCAAAAAGCCAAAAAGCCCCCCCCCCCAAAAAAAGGAGACTGATAAACAAAATGTAAAAAATATATCAAATAAACATTGACTAATACACTACAAAAGCCAATTTGGAAACAGTTTTTTTTAAGTGCTGTGTTTTTTATTAATCATCAAAAATTAATTCATTTTAAATTTTTATCAATTTCAGTTTTTATTTGGGAGTATTTGTCAGGGCGTAATTTCACAGTCATGTTCCTTGTTGTTTTGTGACATTTGACCAAACTGACGAACTCTAAAAATACAGACAATTACGTATGTTACGCACACACATAGTGTCAGATAGTTTTAAGTCATTTTCTGTAGCACATTTTTGACGTTGTGCTTGTTTTAGTTCAGGCATCTGATTAAGCCGCCTCCTGTGAGCTTTCCTTTGGAGGTGTTTCCAGGTGAGCCCAACTGGGAGTAGACCCCAGGTTAGACCCAGAGCTCACTGTAGGGATCACATGTCTCATCTGGCCTGGGATTGTCGGGATCCCTCAGGAGGAGTTGGAACACAAAAACTTCTGGAATACCCTGCTGTGACCTGGATAAGAGCGGTGATGGATGTTTTTTTCTTTTGTATCAGTAACTTAAATGTTTTTTAACACATAATTGTAGTTCTCTCGTAGGCAGTTATAATAACCGTACCTCAGACGCAATACAAAGTGTACACAACTATGTAACTAATTAGATATATTTTGTTTGTTTGTTAAATTTGAAATTTTGCAGCTGTTTTTGCAGAAGAGCATGACTGACGACTCCTAATGAAAGTGTTCACTTAGCTACTTTTGCTAACGTTAGCTCAACGCACTGACATGACTAGCTGCTTGGAAGGTCCAGATTCCGAACCGGATATCAGTAATACGTTTAAACTATTGTGCTTAAAAGATTAATGGGAAATAAAGGCCAATCTGTCCAGCTGCTGTCAGCTGATAGCTTGGTTGTACTTGAAGTAATCATATAGATTAGACTTGGTACCATCACCGTCTTTCAGGAACAGCAAAAAGACCGAACCCTCTCCTTGTTCTCATTAAACATCAAAATAATAGCACGGTGACCCGTCATCAACAAAACTATTATTCTGTTTGACTCAGCACAGCTCAATCTGGTCAAAAGAAAGAGGTGATGCTTATTAATGCATATGTGCACTGACTTATATCTTATATTATAGCATAAACATAATTTTTCAATATGCTTATACAGTATGTGGGCAGGAAACAGACAACAAAAAAGCAGAAAGCCATAACGAGAGGAGCTGAGGAGGAGTTGTTGACCGGTAAACTGCATGCATCACAAAAGCGATGGGTGGAAAATGTTCAGTGTTTCAGGAGGGATTAAACATCCCTTCAAGCACAGGGACTGTAATTAATATATATTATATAATATATATTCACAAACAGCCATCCTCTCAGCATAGGGCATATAATGTTATGTCAGGCCATTTTCAGAGTCCAACGTGGTTGGACGGGTGGCAGACTTATGGACAAAAATCTTTCAATATCTAACTTTCATCTTAGGAATTCATTCAGGGGTTTATAGGTATATCCTGTTATGAATTGTTGGTGTCAGCGATAATCACAATCATTAGGAATGTGATCATCAAATGTTCTTGCTAAAAAACCTTACACTCTGGACCTGAGCTGTAACAGATAGTGTCAGTCCACGGATGGCCAGTGATTGAATGCAACAAAAGTACATTCACCAAAGTGCTGCACTTAACTACACATTTGAGGTGCCTGTGTTTACATTGATTATTTCTATTTTCTGCAGCGTTATCCTTTTTACCAAATTGCATTTTGGCAGCAAACATTGTTCTTTTTGCTTCTTATCTATTTGATAACTTTAGTTACGTTGCAGATGACATGCTGCATCAAAGCCAAAGCAGCACATTTTTAAATTCATTTATTCATCAGCAATAAAAAAAAAACCCAAAAACATAAAAAATCAGAACTACACCGAATATTGGGTCTGAATCAGTCAGGCCGATTATCAGTTGACCCATAAGTACACTTTATAGATACATGTAAATACAGTATATGGTATGTTTGATTTTGCTTTTGTAATACATTTATTACCAGAAAGTGACTTTTGATGCCTAAGTACATTCTTACATCAGATACTTTTACTCAAATACAATTCATATGGGTGACTGTCACCTTTACCACATTACTATTTTAACACCATATCTTTACTTTGACTCAAGTATAACTTTTGGGAAGTCTATATGATACTGGAGATGCATTCAAAGAGAAGGTTATGACCTGAATGAGGGACTTCATCTCAACCACTACCCTAAAAAGAAGACTCTGAATGTGGCTACAATGCAAAGTTTAGTTTAAAACATTCCAAAAAATATCTCAAATTATCAAGAGAACATGAAGAAATAACAGTTTTGACGTTATTTAGAAGACAACTATGTACGACTAACTATTGTGTTGTAGAGATATATATTGAAGTTAGCATGCTAACCAGCTAGCCCCTTGCCACTTTGTTCCTCAAGAGATGATTTCTGATATCAACAACACCTACACTCCCCGGGGGGCCGAGCTCCTGGTCCAGGCAGAATACGAGCCCGAGCTGCTTGGTTAGCTGAGCTCACTCAGGCAGGTACAGTTAGCAGCAGTTAGTGGTTATTCTAGTGACATGCTGCCCCTTTTGTTTTGAGAATGTATTCGACAGGGGGGCAATTCTCACATACTGTATTGTACCTTTAACAGCTTGACACTAATCTGAGCAGGGAAATATGAGCGGTTGAAGGAAAGCATATTCACTCATCCCAAGAGTTAAATGACTCTTAAATCATAGCTGAGAAAATACTCTGAAGATAAATTAGCATACATTAGTGTCAATTTAGGAAGAACTCACTATTATCACTAATATTGAGGACCTCATTTTAAGGACTGACTCTTTATTCCTGCTGATTTATAGTAGGACAGCTCTTCAGTCAGGCCACAGTGCCAGCTATTTTCTGCACCTCATGTCACCAGAGTTTGTATTCTCTTCATGATGAAATCTTCGACTTGTGAAACAAGTCATGCATCTCGATGCAACGGGAGGATATCAGTCTGTCTGCACGGCAGGACCGAGATTAAAAAAACACAGAGCTGAGAAACTACTGGAGCCCGGAGGAGGTTATCAAATCCAACACTGCCAAATCAATACTGCTGCGAAAAAGGAATCTTCACGAGGTGTTTTGATGGAAACAAACTTGTATCATGAAGCAAAGTGGAGTATGCTTATAGTCCGAGCGGCACTGTGTGTCTGATGTCGTTCCATCAATTAAAAAAACACAGCTGTTCATTTTCTCCATTTGCTTCAACTACTCAGATCCTAATGCTGTTTGAACATGACGTGTTATTCGCAGAATTAATCTGAGGGCTCCCATTCATTTCTCACATGCCGGATTAGAGTCCAGATGGCAAGTAAACTTACATCATGCTCATCTGTGCTTGGCAGTCATCTGATTTGGACCCAAAGTTCAGTCACTGGACTCACAGGAACCACAGTACACATCCACGCATACTGAAAAGGAATTCTTAAGACGTCCGCCAAGGTTTAAGCTGAAACGGTAACAGAGTTGTAAGTATAACATCCAGGCCAAAGTAAACCCTCGCAGCACTGGTTTAAGTTTGGATTGCTGTAAATTGATGGATGATCAGTATTTTGTTCTGAAGACTCGTTCATCAAGAACCCGACTGGCCAAAAAAGTGAATGAGCCGAAAACTGTCTCATCAGCACAACTGAGACAAGAACAGACAGACTTGAAGAAGATGAAATGTTTGCGCAGCCATGATAGCAGCTCTGTGAGGCTGTGTGCTGACAATGACAATGCTAAAATGATAATGTTCAGCATTTATAAGGTTTTACACCAGTGTAGTCAAAATACTGGAGTGTCTAACTTTCATAAAATACCTTGAAAAATATGGATACCATGTTCAATACCACAGGGGAGAGTTGACACAACACTGAGGGCATCACATCTTTGAACTTTGTTGAAGGATGTACACAACAGAATGTGTGAAACTAAAGTTTCTAGGTAAGTATACTTCTGGGGGGCTGCGTGGGCACCACAGCGGTGCATTTATCGACTCGCTGTCGGAAAGGTTAGTGAAAAAACAAAGCTATGACAGCCAAATCAATTCTACAGTTGCTGCTGCACGGAAATCAATTCCAAATATTCAGAATCAAGATTTTTGAAGGAATTCTATTGTTTTTTCTACCAATTCGTTAAATGGTCGCACAAATTACAACTTTTACCTACTGGTGGCGTTCAGGGGAACACAATCATGACTATGGTTCATCCTGAGGAGGACATGAATATTTGTACCACTTTTCATGGAAATCCATCCGATAGTTGACAAGACTATTAAGAACTTGGGACTGGTGTATGCTCACCTTAGAGTCAGGTCAGTATTCGTCAACGTATGAGTGAGGACTGATCCACTGCTCCCGACCAGCTGTCAGACATTCAGATTCATTTCTGGCATGGCAGAAATGTTTGCCCTCCCACAGTTGAAGCAAAGCTACAGGCTGATCTTGGGCTGCCTGGTAGTAGCTTTTGTTCTCATTCAGCTAACTAATGTATTAGTGCTGCCGACTAGTGTGACAAAGAAACATAATCAGTACTTGGACACTGGACACACATAGAAACAGAAGCCAGTGCATTGCTGTTTTGATCTTTGTATTTTGCGCGTACGGTGTGACAATCAGGTCATGGCTTGACGATTGACCTTGCAGCTTGAGCAGATACATTGTGAACTTCGTCTTTAAATTGCAGGAGATTTACTCATAAAGTATGGGCTGGATTGAAACAACATAATTTATAAAATTTTATGGTGTACATCCAGCGTAATGAGATCCAGAAAGTCAGTAGAACTCGTCCTGTTGGGACCTTGATTTTCTTTGAGGAGAAACTAAACATTCAGATATTTCAGTCCGGACCAAAGCGGTGGAACAACTGACCGATGAGCATCGCCATCCCTCGAGCCACACAGCTGGTACGGCTAAAATTAGCATTACTTGAGGCACAGCATCTTTCGAAACTGCCTCTCACCTGGAGAGTCACGCTAACTTGAATGAATGAAAAACATTTGCATACAACTAAAACAGATTTTCTTTGTAGGATAGACACCAGCCTAGGTTAATTAAGACAAGTGTTATCATCA
The DNA here is from genome assembly GCA_903131615.1 of Diplodus sargus. Lineage (NCBI taxonomy): Eukaryota > Metazoa > Chordata > Actinopteri > Spariformes > Sparidae > Diplodus > Diplodus sargus. Next base: position 458,575 of record CAEMYA010000267.1, read on the forward strand.
AGTGAGTCCAATCGAGTCCTTGTTGTGAGTGCACCACTGTAAGACTGCATTCAGCAAATAAATCCCAGCATGCTCACACCTCAGTTTCTCTACACGTGCAAAACTGCGTGTTGATAAAGAAAAAAAAGAAGCAGATACATACTGTATCTGTAAACAGCAGCACAGTTTTAAACCAGGCTCCGATCAGCTTCGCCTGACTCATTACTCTGAGTCAGCCCTAAGCCTGTTTTCTTTTAAAAGATGAGGTTTTAATATTTTATCCTTCACTAGATATTACATGGCGTAAAGAAAGGTTTAAATCTAAACCTCTTTCAAATGCCAGAATAAATATTGAAGGTTATCAGAGCAGGCAGAAACACAGAGAAAGATATCGTACAAATTCAGGGACTGTGTTTATTCATTTATTTTTACGTTCACATGCACACACATGCTCTGCTCTGTGGCAGACTGCTGATCCTGTCTGGTTGCATCCTTGCAGTTGCATAACCAGATTCAGATAAAGGAGGAATGGAGGACAGTCCTAATCAAATCTCCACAAATAACATGACTAGCTGATTCAAACATGACTCAGTAGGTCCATAATTGTCTGTTTGTTTGTTTTCACCCTCTCACTCACAACGTCTCAGTACTTTGCCATTTCAAAGTATGATGTGACCGAGGGGAGGCATATTCAAAGACAGTAAGACCGGACCCAGAGCTGAACCTTGATTGGCTCTGCCAGTAGATATTGTTGAAGTCGAATGAATGTTGCCATGGTGTTAAACTGAGAACATTTAATATGTCAAAATTTTGATTTAGAAAAAGATTCTTGCAAGACGTGCAAACCTAAGTAGCTTATGCCAGAATGTCTTGGTCTATTACATTGGGGGTATTGCAAAAACTTGTAAAATGAGAATGGGCAGATTTGTCATTTGTGATTATTACAAACTCATTCATGACCTTGAGAAGTGTAAAGGAAAGCCATGCCCATGTATCTCTACAGCCCGCTGAAAGAGTCAGTTCTTTGTAGGATTTTGAACCTTAATGTGGAATCCATTGTTTGATTGTTGCAAACTAGATACATTTGCTCAAAACTGAAAACATACACTGTCTGCCCCCCAAAAAAGTTGCCACCTGGCTTTAACTAAGCAAATAGGTAAGAGCCTCCTATTGGATAATTACTGCATGAGCAATTATTTTTCAGCTGGCAACAAGTTATTTAACTCCAACTTATGCAATGAGTAGCTTCTCATTACTTAAACAACAATGTCGAAAGACATCCCGTGGTCGTGGAAAAGATGTCAGTCTGTTTGAGAAGGGTCAAATCATTGGCATGCATCAAGCAGAGAAAACATCTAAGGAGATTGCAGAAACTACTAAAATTGGGTGAAGAACTGTCCAAAGCATTACTAAAATCTGGAAGGATAGTGGGGCACCATTGTCTTCGAGGAAGAAATGTGGTTGTGAAAAAATCCTGATTGATCACGATCGGCGATCACTTCAACGTTTGGTGAAATCAAATCGTAGAAAAACAACAAAGCTCAGGGCTATCTTTAATAGTGAAAGTAAGATCATTTCCACACGCACAATATGAAGGGAACTCAAGGGACTGGGACTGAACAGCTGTGTAGCCTTAAGAAAACCACTAATCAGTGAGGCTAATCGGAAGAAAAGGCATCACTTTGCTAGGGAGCAGAAAGATTGGACTCTAGAGCAATGGAAGAAGGTCATGTGGTCTGATGAGTCAAGCTTTAGAGTGATTGCGATTGTGATTGTGAAGTGATGCACCCATTATGCCTAGTACCTACTGTACAAGCTTGTGGGGGCAGTGCTATGATCTGGGGTTGCTACAGTTGGTAAGGTCTAGGTTCAGCAACATTATGTGCCCAAAGACTGAGGTCAGCTGACTACCTGAATATACTGAATGACCAGGTTATTCCATCATGGCACAGGCGTATTTCAAGATAACAATGCCAGGATTCATCAGGCTCAAATTGCGAAAGAGTGGTTCAGGGAGCATGAGACATAATTTTTACGGATGGATTGGCCACCACAGAATTCAGACCTTAACCCCATTGAGAATCTTTGGAGTGTGCTGGAGAAGGCTTTGTGCAGTGGCCCGACTCTCCATCATCAATACAAGATCTTGGTGAAAAATTAATGCAACACTGGATGGAAATAAATCTTGTGACATTGCAGAAGTTTATCGAAACAATGCCACACAAATGCGTGCCGTAATCAAAGCTAACGGCGGTCCAACAAAATATTAGAGGGTGAGCCCTTTTTTTATTTGCTGGCAACTTTTTTTTGGCCAGGCAGTGTATATTGCTGAAATGGTCAGGGTCCACATCCTTCAGAGAGAAAGTGTCTTTTTAACTTTAACTTTAACCACAGAAAGCAGACAAAAGCTTCAAGTTTTAATTCAAATTTAGAAGGAGGATTTAATCCAGATGTCAGGTGTAAAAGAAAGGTCACTAGTTCATCAGCAGACCAGAATAAAGAAGCAAAAAGTATATTACTGTATGGAAGCAGGAGCAGAGATCAGTGCGCTAGTGTATTATTTGGTAACACGCTTCAGTAATATGGTTATTCTTTTTCAATGCTGTAAGGTATTGCAATTACCCCCCATCACTTCTGTACTGTATAACTTTGGTGAGATGCTGGGATCACACAGTGTGCACAGCAGTAAATCACACACAACACCAGCCATTACTGATTTTTGTCAAGTGGATCACCTTTTATGGAGCAAATGTTATCCGGTTTTCCCTCTGATGTCCTCCAGCTGCTCTGCCTCAACTCTCTGTGGTTTAAGGTGTTTCCTGAAAGCAACCGGTAACTGCTGTGCACTGTAGCCACAAGTTATCTCTGCTCGGAGCACTACCGGAGAGTGTCCGCATTTACGCAGCTGTCGCAGCAGTGGCTTTGCACTTCTGGTTTCCAGAATGGGCAAAGGAACCGGAGCCAGGGCAGCGGGCAATGACACTGGACTCAGCAGACTGTGACTGAATAAGAGACAGGAGATACTGGAGGGGGTGCCAAACTGCACAAAATACCAATTTCTACACAATGTTTCTTTAGATGAGCAGGATAACTATTTTGGATACAGCATTGGTGGAACAGGTGGTTTTGCAGGTTATCCCTTTCTGCAGACAGTTTATGGATGTAGCTGATAAGGGATAATGAAACTGTGTTTGCACATCTGAAGCTAAGATTTTCTTGTCCTCAATGACTCAGCCAGGACACTCCCACACAGAGTTTAAAAGCCTGCAACAGTTAGTTAGAACTGAAGAGGCCTCTTAGAGGTAAAATGTCTTCATGCATCTAAAGCCCAGTTGCCTATGATACAACATTTAGATAAACTGTATTTGCTTTTGACATGACTAATAAATTACATTTAGCAGCTAATTTGCTAAACATTCTTAAGTCTAAAGTCCTTAACTTAAAGTGGTGAAAGTTTAAGATTGTGCTTGTTAAATCAGGATAGTAAAGTATTTGTTCTTGGAGACTTAAAGCTGCAGTCTGGAATTTTGAGAAAAAAAGTGGACTTAGCCAGAATATTTGAATGATACAGCTCCTAGGTCCCTCCTTCTTCCTCTCTGCTGCGCTGCAGCCCTGCCTTCAAAGCCCCTCCACACAGAGGAGCCTGCTGTGCATGAGCAGGCTTGTAACAATGTAATAAGCCAGATATCAAAAATGGCACATTCAGAAAAACAACAACAACATAAGCCCTGATTGTTATATTTCTGATCAACACAACTAAATGCCTCCTGCATTCACAACCAATGGCGAGTGTCTGCCGAGTCACTGTAGATATCCCGAGTAACAAACAATATTCATCACATTGTGGTAGGAGTTACCAGGATACTGAACACAAACTAACATTATAACTGCCTGGTCAATTGAAAGACACCTTTGCTAACCAGTAGCAATAAAGACAAAGCTAAACAACGGAGTTAGCATACAAGCTAACAAGCTAGATTTACTAGCAAGCTATGTAGCTCCACTGCAACATCGGCAATATGCGCTATTGTGAGTATTACTGTAACCACCATCACCGTATCCTTGTGGTTAAAACATAGAATGAAACATATATCAAGCAGGGGTCCTAACTTGTCCAGCAGTAAAGCAGCAAACTCTGCGTTGCTCTTGAGTCCTTACAAAACCCGCAGCTCCCTCCAGCTCTGAAATGACACTCCAATATTTATCCTAGTTTTCTCGCTGACACGGTCCAATTCTTTCTTTTTACACTGCTTTTCTTCGTCAGTCTTCTTTTTTCTTCTCTTTGACGTGGGCAATGGTGGGGCTTTTTTCAGCTCTGTTGTTGTTGTCTGTTCTCCGCCACTGTGGTGAATTCTTGCAAATCAAATTAGGGTGGAGCCACAGACAGTGGATTTTTACACAGCTGACCTGTATCTTATTCTACTGTCAGATCATAATGACAATTTTAGCAAATATGACAAGAAATTGTTACAGACTGCAGAATTTACTTCATTTTTCTTATTTGAAGAAATTTTGGAATGTCTGAATGGAACATGTACCCACATGCTGTGTGTGGCCTCAGCACCTTGCACTGACAGTGCTGCCTTCATTTCCTTCATTTAATTTCCTTCTTTATTTTTTATTTTTCTTTATTCTAACTGGTTCCAGATATCTCCCTTGACCTTGGGTTCAAGCCAAAGCATTGATACTAAATATTATGTGAAAACAAAAACAAAGCAAGAAGGGACAGTGAGTCACATTCAAACTTTAAGATACCTTTTTTATTTTTTAAATGGGTAAAGCGATTTCAATCAACTGTATTTAAAGTGTATTTTATTTGATGTAGTGACCATTTCAAGTGCTTTATGACAAGTCAGCATTTACCATTCACCCACATTCACACACTGGTGACAGAGGCATCCATGCAAGGCGACAACCTGCTCATCAGGAGGGGTAACCAATCGTACGCATACGCACACACACACACACACACAGATGGAAAAGCCACAGGGAGCAAATTAGGGGCTCAGTATTCTTGCCCAAGGACACTTCAAAATGTAGACTGCAGGGGCCGGGGATTGAACCACCGCCCTCAGTTTGGTGGACGACCGCTCTAACTCATGAGCCACAACCGCATAATTATTCTATCACAACAGTGCGAAAGCAATCAGGAAACTACAAGGACAGACACGGCTTGTGCGGTTCATCTGTAGTGATAAGACAAACACCACGTCATTCGTCATTACGGTGTGAACTTCACCCAAGCATGAAATCCAAAAGCCCCTCACTGTCAATGCAATATACATTACCCGGCACTGATTATAATTTGTATGGAAACAAGACACAGTGCAACGACACACTTGAACAGATCAAACAATATTAACATCCCAAGAGTCGCGCGTGTCACATTATTATCTGGCTGTCTTCACAGTGTGAAATCCTTGGCAGAGGCAGAGCGAACAACATGCAGATGAGCTTGAGCGGTGACCCATGACGGTGTATAAGAGGAGGACATTATCAACAGTGAGATGGGAACACATTAACATCGACAACAAGAGCTCATCATGGATGACCAACAAGGGGAAAATAATTACCTTTCAAATGATCTTGTTACATTTCAGGAGAAAGGAATCCATCAGATGTTGGACGCAGAGGGCAGAGGCACACTGCTCTCCATTAAGGCTCGAACCGTTACTGTAACTCTATGGATTTTCCATTACTTGCTGGGGGCAAATATTGCAATATATTGTTTATTAATTGCCAGTGAGTGCTTTGCTTCTTATTTTTCATGTTCTTTGAAAAGTTAATAAAAAAATGCTTTCACTCCAACATGCAAGGAGGCAAGCTACTGATGACAAAGAAAGGGTTTGAGCCTAACACTACAGGAACAAACTTCTATACTGCGTTTGTATGATGTTCGTGAAGACTGATGCTTGATTCAAGTAGTTTTCATTTTTTGGATCGTTCCAACAAGAGAGACCGAGACCAAATTGAGACCAAACTGGAGGCATTCTTGAAATTGATCTGACAGTACACACTGTTATTACCAGTTGTATGTGTGCACATGAACTATCAGAACTGTCTTGATGAAATAAGCAAAAATCATTTCACTTTGTTTTCAAAGAAGGAGCTGAAACTGACTTCACTCTTCAACACTCATTTTCCATATTTTACCACAGACCTAACAATGCAAGCATTAGGTTTTCAGAGTGACTCTTGCTTTTGAGTGTATGTCTTGAGTATTTATATGACAATGCAGTGATACCCCTGCAATTGACTGGTCTCGGAATACATTTTGAGCCGTCTTTGTCTGGGACAGACAAGGCCGAGTAGAAAATGCAGCATAAACTTCAAGAATAGACCTTCAGAAAGAGACTGATCTCGAGTACTTCAACACTTAGATAAGAATGTATGTTTTTGATGTGAACATTGACTTTGTGGATATATTACAGTGCAAGAGTTGAACATATCTAAAAGTCTGCTGCTAGCATTGCTTGAGGAAGTCTACATTTCCTGCTGCCGCTGGCAGCCCTGAGAGGGAAACATGACTACAGCAGAAGAAGTTTGGAACAAGTTGGCATTTCTTTTATTGCATCATCCGTCATATAAGTTTGCTAAACTTTAATGCCTCAACACTTTGCAATTCAACATAAGGTAACTGTGAACGGACTCCACCAGTTCATAAGAAAACCTCCCCTCATTCTCATTCAGAAATATCAGTATAGGGTGATTTTTCCATGCTTTATTTAGTGATTTGTGAGAGAGGAAAAAAATAAATGACACAGAACAGCTTTTAAAGTGTATTAGGATGGGTCATTGAATTTTAAGTGACCTATATAAAAAATATCTGTCTTGATCACACTAAATGAAAAACATACAAAACCCACATGGAGCAAAGCAAACTCAAGGTACACTTGTTCAACAGCATCTCAAGGTCCTCCTCCAGTTGGCTCATTAGTCACATGATCTAAGCAGGGCAAACTTAAAGCTGCTATAAATTATAAGTGATTATAAGTTATATTTTTAAGAAGTGCTAAACAGCTTTATATTCCAACAAGGATATGATACCAAGAATAACATTCAATACTATTTTCAATGCCATAGAGATAAAAAATTACAACATAATTTTTTTGAATGGACATTAGAACGACATCAGTTGTCAAGCTTGTGCAAAATAAACCTTGTTAAAAAAGAAAAAAAACTTTTTTCTAACTGTCTTGAATAATAAATAGTAATCATAATATTGGAACTGTCTGACGTAGTAAGAGACAAGCTGGCAGGGTAGGCCGTGACTGTTTGGGTCTCGCTGCAGGTCGTCTTTCCTCAGCTTCAGTCTTAACTACAGAAATGTAACGCTTTTCAACAGTAAACAATTTTACATGTTGTTAAATTAACAATGTCGTTTTCTCGGACAGGCCTGCTAATATTAGCTGCTACCTCTATGTGGCTATCATTTGTATTCACTTAACTTAGCAAACGGCTAATGTGGCCAACAGATAATATTAGGTTAACATATGTCGACGCTTATGATACATTTTTAATGCTTCAGCGTTGTTGAAATGGGAGCTCTCACCAACCTCACGAAATTCTTTAAAGGGTCCTAATTCTAGCAGTAATCACTGTCACAGTGTTTGGTCAATAACCCAGGTCTCTCCTCCCCCTGCTCATGCAGTAAAAGAGAAATATAAATTCTGCCATACCCGCCCACTTTACCCAATCAGGACAGAGAACTCCATAAAGAGGTGGTCCTGTCTGCTCATGGACACACAGAGTTGTCTGGCAATTACTGCTGCATGTTCACGTGGTGACTAACTGCAAAATGAACTGGGATCAAAAAAGTAATTCCATTCTTTAACTTTTCCCATTGTCAACAATAAAGTAATTTCAGTAAACAGAGCTCTCTGAGGAATTCAGACATCTGATAGGAAGTCAATGTAGCGGCTCATGTCAGATGTACTTAAGACACAGATGAACCAAAACTGCCTTTCATATCAGAGTCTGCAGAGTATGATTACAGAGCAGTGGTGGAAGTGCTGTACTCAAGTACAAAATTGAGGCACTTGTTCTTGTGTATTTCCATTTTGTACAACTTAATACATGTACTTCATCTCAGAGGCAGTTATTGTATGATTCACTCCTGTCACTGTACTTTTCTGGATGCAATCTTTCTTCCCCTTCCTGCTCAGTAAAAACAAAGATTTCCAATTGTTTGTGACAAACTGACAGATGTGCAATGTTCCTTCATGTGTAGAGAAAACTCTACTGCTGACATCAGTTGACTTTTTAGAAATATCTGTTACAAACATATGATGATCTTACAGAAAGTTACACATTGCTGCGGACTAAACTAGCCGACCATAAAGTAGCCAACATGAGCTCAACCTTAAACATCTACAGCAGTTAAATGTAAAATTCACATTGCACACCACACTTTCCTGTTTTTTATTTTGTATAATGTTCCTTCCACTTCACAATTATACATCACTTTGTGTTGGTCTATCACATAAAATCCCAATAAAATACATTTACATTTGTGGTTAAAATGTGACAAAATGTGGAAAAGTTCAAGGGGGGTGAATACTTTTGCAAGGCACTGTAGCGAATAATACAACCATACTTCTACTTAAGTTATGACTTGTCCCGAAGTATACATGATAGTGCGGTATTAGTCCTTACTTAAGGAAATGATCTGAAAACGTATTTTACTACTGCTACAGACTACATGATTATAGGCCTCACATATTGGGGAAATATAGAGATTCCTCACACTGAGACATTCCAGCCATGTGGCAACAGAGCAAATAACTCTGCGATGTAAAGGGTGAGATTCTCACATTGTACAGGAGCAAATCAATGTCTCCCATTATACTACATAGTGGGCTCTCTTGATGGCCTTTCATTGTATATGCAACACCGAACGCAGTCTGAATGCAGAGACCGATACAGGAGAGAAGAGAGCGTGACTCAAAAATCAATGTGTGAGGCATAAAAAGAGCATTAGGAGGATTCATATTTTCCAAGGAGAATTTCATACAGGAGATCATATTTCCTCCACAAAAGGAAATATGTCGCTAAGCAGGATTTAGCTTCTCATTTCCTCTGGTTCAGAGAGAGTGATTAGTGTCAGCCAGAGAAGACTGGGAGTGTGCGAGATGTGCTCAGAGCATGTTCAAAAAAAAAAAGAAGAAGAAAAGCAACCTTACATATAAAAATCAATGTATTTTGAAATGTATTAACAGTACGCACTGGGTCACAGGTCAACTCAAAATCAATCAAGGAGCACGAGAATTGCGTCAAGGAGGCGATCAATATCTCACTGCCTAAGTGTTTTCAGTCGGCCATGTTCATGTCAACCTCAAGAAAATTCTGAAACAAAATCTGACATATCGACAGTTCACAAAGCTGTCAAACTGTACATTTATTCCTTAACTGTGATAGTATATAGTTGAAATGTTTTGCTGGCATCTAACTGAGTGGATTATGATGAGTTTTCCTCACCACCCTTTGCACAGTGCATCCTGGCACATTATTTATCCTTGTTGTCATATTCATGCTCAGGAACACTTCAGCAGGAGAGAATCCAACACGCAGCAAAAAACGATTGGTTCAACGTTAATGAAAAAGAATTTCTCTCCGACGTGAGCTAAAACAACAGCCTTGGCTCTCACCTGACCCAGGATAGTGTGCTGCCGGATACCACACCCATAAGCTGCGGGTCAAGCATGGTTTTATTTGATACATGGGATAAGCTAGTGGCCCCAGTTTAGATTTAAATGTAGACATGCATGCGTGAGCTGATAAAAAAATAGCATAGAGATAGAAACTGCAGCTCTGTCCAAAATGAATCACAAAAAACTACAACTGTGGTTGATAAAACAAGAAAAAAAATATGAATTTGTGGTTCTAGGGAGAGTTACGACGTATCAGGTTTTTTGGCAGTGTGCCTGCATAGAAAGCAAAAAAACGAAACCTGTTTTCTCTGACCATATCTGGTGAGAAAATGTGCTGAGCATCTGACAAACCTGTTGCGAAAGAGATACGGACACCTGAACCTAAAATCACAAATATCTGTTTATGTTGCGGTTTAACAAACAAATGGCATTCCCTCTGCCTGTCTAGGTTCAACAAAGGAGCAAAGTTGAGGATATTTGTGTAGAAATGACAGTAGCCCTTTTTAGATAGAAAAGGCGGCACATTTGCTCTAAGGTAAGGGCGGCAATTTGCTGGCCCGTCTTTCTAATTCCAAGGCGTAATATTCCCCCTTTCCAAAAGCCGCCTCTGAGGTAGGCGTAAACATGTGACGTGACGTGAAGCTGGAAGTTGGGCTGTGAACGGTGACATAGAATTTGTCTTCAAAATAAGAGCTTTACATTGCACCCCACTGGAGTTTAGAACTGGGTTCTTAGCGGGGGGCTGTTAATTTGAAAGTAGCAACCATCCCTAGCTTTCCGACATAACATCAAGCTAACACAACAAAACAGCTACAGAGACCGAGGCTCCTGGATCTCAGTGGCTGTTCAGTTGTTCATCTTAATGTCCGCGGATGAAATGAAGGACTGACTGCTGTGATCAGCTGTTTCCTGGTTTTAAAACTCCTCGGTTGTGGGTCACACAACAGTGCAGGTCATTGACACCTCTGCCCACCTCACCCACGGGCCGGCACATTTCAGCCTCGGTTTTAGATAGCAGTCGAGGCGGAAAGAAGTGTACCCTCTGAGGCGGAAAATCGGCGGACCACAACAGACCCCCAATTTGCCGGCCTCTGTCTAAAACCGCGGATCCAGCCGCCAAAAGGACGGGCAAATTGGCGGCTTGGTGCTCTGTCTAAAAACGACTAGTGTGTGACCATAATAACCTGACAGGAAGAGGCCTTGATAACTGAGTCGAGGCCTCAGTCACAGCTCTGATGTGAGGGTGAGAATGTGGAGGTTGCGGAGATTTGTGCTTAACTGGCGAACAAAGAGAAAACCTGAGCCCATCATTAAGGAGCACATTTGTATGTGGCGAAGAGAGAGAAAACTCTTGAAGAAATGAAAAACCTGATTACCTGACCATTTGTCTTTGCCTCATTTACTCAGCTGTAAAGAACGAGAGTTCTACGTCAGTCATTCAGCTAGAAAAGAACTCTGTACGTACGATTTGTTCAGCTGAATCACAGGACTCAAGTTCCCTCTTCTGGCATTTTTATTAAACCTAAAAAAAACTTGAATGACCTGATATGGTCCTTTAAATCACATTCCCAGCCATAACAGGCCAATTTCATACGCATAAAGCGCCGCGGCTCCGCACAATCTACAGTCTGCCAGGTGGAGGAAATAGAGGCCACGGCACATCCCAGCAACAGGCGGCCAGACAGACAGGTAGACTGACAGATTAGCATCAGGAGGGTTTGACCTTAGCAGCAGGCGCGGCAGGTGAAAAGATGGAGAGATGGATGGGCTTCTTACATTGATCTCAGTCTTTGAAAGATGAGGATCTCTTGAGGGGAATAAGACAGCACCATCTGTGGGGATGATCGAGACGATGACTCAGCTCATCTCTCTCTTTTTTCATGAACACGCTTCATATTTCAACCCACTGACAAGTGTGATATAATGATGTTTGGACAGAAAAAGCAGTGTTCCAGCACATTCCAATCATTCTTGTGTGCCAATGTGAGAGATTGTGGGACTGCAGGTTCTGATAAAAACTAACCACTAGTTACACTTAACTTAAGACACAGAGCCTTTATCAGGGGATTAGGAGGAAAACAACTCAGGTGCTAATGCTGCATTGTTGTTATGGCTAACATGTTAGCTAAGAACTGCCTTTTTACAAATCCAGTGGACAGATATCAACATTAGCATTAATTTGGGGTCGTGTTCCTGTCCTCCTCTGTTATGGTCCCCACCAACTTCTTTGGTATGTATCTGAGTCTTTTTTTCCCCACACAATAGCTGTTAGCTGCTAGCTGCTAATTTTTTTCACTACCTGGTAGAAGCCAAGGCCCAAATCACAAAGACACTCGGCAATACTTGTGCACTCACTTCTGAAAAATGCCTCAGAGAAGTGCTTTAGGCAAAAACAGCGTGGTGCTTCTGTGGAACGAGGCTGCATGTACAGCCAGGCAATCAAACTTGACTTAAAAGAGAATATTTAAACTTTTTATGTGTGTCTAAAAACTGCTAGAAAAACATGACATGCCACGCAAGAGAGGAGTGCACTATAGGTATGGCTCACCATCGGACAATTAGAGTGAAGGCATACCTCTGCCAAGGCCCAAGAGTTCCCACAAATCAGCCCACATCGGGTTTTTTATTTTGATTGGCATCAAACTGTACTCACTCACAGACCAGCCATCTAAATGTGCCAGATTTGTGCTATCAAGATCTGTGCTTTATTACCTGAGAAATTAACGAAAATTTAGGTTGCAATATGTAGGAAAGACTATTGCCCTGTTTAGCAAGTAGTATGATGAGACAAGACGGGCCAAAGCTAGCTCGTTAGCATGCCAACTTCAGAAGATATCTCTGTAACACAGTAGATAGATGTCTTTAACTTAATGTCAAAGCTGTTGTTTCTTCACAAACTGTCGTTTGTCTTAGTCAGTTTTTGAATGTTTTAAATTTAAATTCTATACATATATAACCTGGATCCGCACCAAAAGTTAATGGAGTCTATTCTGAGTCCAGACTCGTCCAAGCTTGGCTGCTAACTGTGCCTGCTGTCTGGTACAGGGTGGCTAGAGTACAGTGGGTCGGCCATGGCTCAGCAAATACTGATGAAATATTGAAAGACACTACAAAGCTCTGCAGAAATGCAGAGTTGGGTTCCCTGTGGCAAATTTCACGTCACATGTCCACTGAACCATCCATCTGATGTTAATCCATCAATAACATAACAATATTTACGGCGGAGCCTTCATCTGGCAGTTACAGATTTGATGTCTTTTCCCATCATACTCTGCATATGTATTACCTATAAGGGGCTTGTGGAGCTGGGGCGGTGAAGCTCCGCGGAGCTGGAAATTGTACGAGGTGAAATTCAAGTTAAGCTACAAAACTCATAGATCCAGTTAAAGGGCGTCATGGTGGCTCACTCGTAGTAGTAGGCTAGTCAGTGTTTTGACTGATGTGACGTAAAAATCCTGTGCAGAGCTGCATTTCACTCAAACGGAACGTCAGAATCCTCAGCTCAAAAGAGGAAGAAAAAATGCTCTTCAAGAAAACCTGCTTTTGATAGTTTTGTTGACTCCTCTCACGGTAAACCGAGCCACAATAAAAGGTATGGACTGCGAAAATTTCAAATGATTGCTTCAAAGAGGACTCAGGAAATTGTGCCGTGTTTACCCGGTCCATTACGGCGGCGAGGAAACAAAGAGAGGAGGCAGAGGAGCGCCGGTGTTTCCTCAAGGCGCTCAGCCAAACATTAAAGCAGCAGCAGTTCATTACTGGGCTTAAGCAACGCCGTTCTATAACCTGGAAGAAAACACAGAGCGCGGCAGAGAATGGAAGAATAACGAGTGCTGGGAATATCACGGCTTTTGTGCCCGAACCACCGGCACACACACATTACTGTACATTCACATGCATGCATTACAGGGGGGGAAAAAAGACACCCTGCTGTTTTCACATCATAGGTGTGTGTATGTGTGTGTGTGTGTGTGTGTGTGTGTGTGTGTGTGTGTGTGTGTGTGTGTGTGTGTGTGAGAGAGAGAAAGAGAGAGTATTCTTCCTGGCTGAGCAGGCAGGATTTGTCCCCCTGAAGACACGAACAAACTGATAGATCTCCTTCCTCCTGTTGCTCCTGCAAACACACACACACCCACCTACCCACACACATGCATATCTGCCACAGGTATACAGTATGCACTCCCATGCTTCACGTGGGCAATCACACACACACACAAACACACACACATATAAGAAAGACACACTGACCTTTTTAACATGCTCCCCATAGATTTTTTAGACATTAATGTAGACAAAAGGAGGTAAAACAATGTTTACTCAGATTCGGAGGGTGAGAGAAAGTGTGTGTGTGTGTGTGTGTGTGTGTGTGTGTGTGTGT
>CAEMYA010000267.1:482528-501634 GCA_903131615.1 Diplodus sargus
AAGGGATTTGGCGAACAACGTCGTCAGTTCATGAAAGCTCTGATGCTTGCTGCTCTGACTGCTGCTTCAAACTCCAAGGTTTCGGCTAAAAGGCAGCTTTTTCTCACCAAGTGCTTCACAGTGTTCAACGGGGAAATATCAGGTCCCTGTAAATAAATGAATGAAGGTGTATTGTCTAGACCTGCTCAGTTTAGAAAGTTGCATGACATGGCTTTTTGTTGTGAATTGGCACTAAACGGATGAAGATTGTTTTATTGATTGGCTGACTGATCAGTCGGACTGTAGCCATTTCCCGGGAAAAGCTGCAGAGCTTAAAAAAGTGGAGAGCAGGAAGCACAACAACAGAACTGAGCTGAATCTCTGAAGATGAAGACAAGAATCCACGGATTACTGCTTCACAAAGTAAAAGTCCAAGTGTTCTCCGTGTTTCCTCCCTCCAGAGAAGGCAGCGCAGCCCTGTTTCTGCGCAGGTCAGCCTGAGGGAGAGACATCAGTCTCCAATTCAGTCACGAGAGGTGAGCAGTGACCAGAGGCAGATTTGCGCCATGGTACATTTGGTGTCCAGCAGACCCGTGATGTTTTTAGAAACAGAAAAAGAACCCTTCACAAAATAAATCTTCGGGAAAACAACAGAGTGCTTTGCGGGCCATGTTGGTGGCTCAGTGGCTGCAGACGCCTGTCACTTTATCTTTGCCGTGTCGCAGCAGCCCTGCCACTCTGCATGACCTGATGGAGCACTGCTCACTACAGCTGCTCTGTTTGGATTTCACTCTCCAGTTTCAAGCTGTCACTTCATCTGGGTGTCCTACATGTGACACCGGATTTTTGTATTTTTTATTTATTTTTTTTTCTATTTCAGCAGATAAAGCCACAGTTTTGTTTTTCCAACCACAATCATGGGCTGCAAGCTGGGACATGTTCAGCCACAATAGCTCCCTGAGCTTCTTATTATTTTTCTCTCCCAGCTGTATTTGTTTGTGACGAGCTTACTACAAAAGCTCTGTGAGCGTAAAAGGAGCATGCTAACTGCTTGCTAGCAGTCGCTCACAAAGCTAATCATTAACTCAGGAGATGTATTTGTTCCACCAACTCCTGTCTGGTTGCAAGTGATTTTTTTTTGTATACTTTTGTTTTTATTTAACAGAATTCACCAAAGTTGAAGTTGAAATGAGTAACGGCTAAAAGATACATCCATCTACATGAGATGTGACTAAAGTGGATACGAGATGAGCTATAAGAACAGGTTCATTTTTAACAACTAGGCGTAATGTCCTAAAATAGCGTTAATGTGTAAAACCCACAGGGGGCGTGAAGCCTCAGGGCCGCTACTCCAAGTTTCCATCAGTGCGACTTGGACGACGCTAGTTAGCGCTCAGAAAGTTGCCTGCATTTCCCTCGGCTCTCTGTGACAATTTTATCCCGGCGTGGAGGGAAATCTGACGGTGTGTGGAGGTCCTCCCCGAGAGCTGGAAGCTGGTATTTAGCTGCGGGGCAGCAGAGGTGAAGGCACAGCTCCAGTCCGGGGAGCTGAAAGCGAATCTTAAATGATGTTTGCAGGAAGGGAAGGACGGTAACTGCAGCAAAATTAGGAACAGCAGGGGGCAGTGGATGAAAAATGAAAAGTTCCACGTCTGGCAGACAGAACAGAATCTTAGCTCGTGATTGTACCACAGTGATATTCATTTATGTCGCTTAATGAAGTTCATTCAGTGACTTCACGGCATATCAACACGGGTTAAACTTTGGGGGAAAGAAACGGTGCACTGAAATTCGAACACAGCAATGAAGCTTCACAGTACGACACAGTGAGCGACAGAAAACTACTGGCTGTGGGAAGATACCTGATAAATGGATAATTACACAGATAAATATACCTCAGTGCCGACTGTCTGTCAGTTTCATCACTTCCCACATGGACATCAACGCAAACTGCTCGCTGTTGACGCGTACTCTCATGTGTTTTTCACTCTATTCTCCAGAACATATCAGGACAATCAAACAAGCTTGTGTGCACACTTCTGTCATCAAACTACTGAACAGTGTTTTTCTTACTCGGTCCCAGTTTTATTTGCGTCACTCGCAGGTAATGCTATACACATTCCTGCGCTGGTCGCTACACGCGGTATCTTGGGAATGTAGAAGAGGGAGGATGAAGACGACTGCTGGGCACCACCCAAAGAAAGCTGAAAACATCTGAAAAAAAGTTCAAATATTGCAAAAATATTTTGACACTGAGGGAAGCTGGAGTTGAGAAATGCGAGAAGATGCGATAAGGTGCCATGGAAACAAATTCAGATAGCGACATACACTAAGCATGTGCCTGAAAGATATAATATGTAACATAACATTCTCTTGGGTTGTCTACAATGTGTTTTTTTTAAAGCGTGTGTCCACCATCTGCAAAGCCAGTTTGAATAGAGGATCATTTATGTCCATCCACATTACTAGCTAAAGTGTTTATTCACTCCAAATGGCAACTTTACTGTGCATCAGCCGTGACAGGGCGCACTGAGGTTGTGTGTCTCTTTGTGAGTTTGAACTCAGGCCGACCTCTCGTGTCACACTCCAGTTCCCTCTCTTCTTTTTCCCCTCTCCTCTCTGTAGTGTTCGGTTCATGATGCAAAGTGCATTTCCTCTCCAGCTCCAGTCAGCAGTAAACATTACAGAGCATAAACACCTGATAAACGAGGGCATCTGAAGGAGTGAGGATAAATCCACTTTTAAACCCCAGAAGTTCAAAAAGTATTCTCTGAGCTCTCCCTTTGTCGGTTAACGTTTACAGGTCAGTGTAGAATCTGATGCCACTCTGGGTGTTTATTCCTCCAGAGCTGCCTGACTCGCACCACACAACACTCTCAGGCCACCTTTTGACTTGTCCTGGGGAAATATCGCTTGTAGCACAAATGACATGTTGTACATTTAAATGTCCACTGAAGCTTCGGCTTTACTGGAGAAACCAAAAAAATAGTCTCATTTGAAAAACATTACTGTGTGGAGCCATGAGGGGACTGTGACCTCCCTCAAATTAACATGAAAAAAACATAAATGCCATTTTTCCTTTACATTGTTCCTTACAATTTTCCATCCATTTCAGGTTGAATTTCTTTATAATTTGAGCACAAAATTAAGTTATCTGTCAAGAATTATAAAACGTTGTTTCATCAAGAACATAAAAGATTATAAAAACGCTTGATTGGGGCTTCAAAAATCACCCAGTTTGAACTGTTGACAGGAGCAACGTTCAGTCTTGTAATTAGTAAGATAAATGAGTTTAATCCTTTGACAGCTCTGAGGAAAATACAGATGAGCTGCTGATTATGTATGTGACTGCCTGTTGGTAAGCAGATATATTTCATCTTAATTGAGTAAAAGTTAAAGAAGAGGAAATGTAGTTCAATATTTCATACAATTACACAATGTACAATGTAGTAGAACTTGGAGGAGCAGTGGGAAGCTGACGTCTGGTGCCCAGGGAAACATTTCAGATCTGAGAAAGTGCCTTGGTCAAGGGCACTGACGGGAGATTTAACCTAGACCTTGAACCCAGGACATTCTTGTGCACCACTGCGCCAGTGTCCTGCCCCGAGTTCAATGTACAATATGGCGTTAAGTCTTCATTCTTCATTCTCCACAATAGTTTTGGCGTCCCTGTTTGTATTCCTGCAGCTCGTTCGTGCCTAAGAAGTGCAACTTTCAGAAGAGACCTGGCAACAAACATGTCAGGCGTTTTCTACAGCCCCCCCGGATGACCACTTTTTGAGCGATAGTCTTCAGCGAGCCGCACTGGAGGAATATAGCTGTGGGGCAGCGCCTCGGAAAGTCTCCCTGCGGTGTCATAACGCAGCCTCAGGGAACTACACCGTGGGATTTGGAAGACGATGAGTGACAGTGGCAACTTCGCTAAGTGTTGGATGCCGTGTTGGACACATGGTGTGTAAAATGTTAACAGGCTCAGTCGTGCAGCGTGCCACCTTGAGTAAGTAATCTCCCACAGATGATGACATGTGTGCCGCCAGACAAAGGGTAGCGGGGAACGTCGTGTGTGAGTGCAAATGCAGGGATTTCACAGCACATGTCTTCAAAAAGGCCCAGCATATACACGTTAGTCCTTACACAATTCCTGAATGAGACAGGTGCATGCATGAGTGGCTGGGTTAGCAGCTTTACTTAACTGTGTTTTGGGAGTTGGAAGAGATGTGTGTTTGTCATGTGCATGTGTGGTGAAACCCACCACACACGGCACAGAGTCTCTGCAGAGAGGCCTGAGTCCATTATGACTCTCTTATGTGTGTGTGTGTGTGTGTGTGTGTGTGTGTGTGTGTGTGTGTGTGTGTGTTCCTGTGTGAAAAGTGGCAGGGTGGATATTGACCGCCACGAGCACAGTTCCCTCTTAATGAAGCACACTGCTGGCAGCTCTCACAGGACCATCACAGAGCTCCGAAGCCTGCTTTGCATTTCCAAAGTACCTGCACTTATGGACTCATTATGTGTTTAACATGGACGACTGAAAAGAGGAGTTCATTTAAAAGGAGGGACTGACTCGTCCTGTGTGGGCGCTCATTGCAAAGCTACCAAAATAAGTTACAAAAGGAGAAACTCAATGTGACACACTTTTTTTTTTCAATTACACTGTTGACCATCTTTTGATATAAATTTATATCAGTTAAAAATATAATATGTTGAAATTATGCATTAAAATGCCTAAAAACGAATGGGTCTTTGTTATATAATGTGTTGGGTACTTACGTTATATACTAAATGTTTCCAACAAATGTGTTTCATCAGGTCGCCGTCACCAGCTCCACGTCAGGTAAGTCAGCAAACAAGACTAAACTTGAAATGGATAGAACTTCAGAACTTCCTTGAGTGTGAACATGTGTGACTGAGTCACATCAGATTTTCATCAGCAACAGTGTTTTTTTTAATGCTGTGTTCACCACCAGCGAAGCAAGTTTGACCACGGGATCAATTCTGTTTTTTGCCAGGAACAGCATACAAAGATTTGTATGTCTGTGAAAAATTTAAATTTCCCTCTCCTGTCTGTAACGTTCAAGCAGTAAAGTACATTTCCCATCCAGCTCAACATTACAGCAACGTGACATAAACACAAGGTCCCTTCAGCAGGTTGCTGCTGCAGTCAGGCTGATAAACAGGAGGGAAGATAAATCCACGTTTTAATCCCAAAAGGTAAAAAGTCATCCCTGATGTAGGATGAATTTTGGCAGCTTTTGTCACAACCTGATGATGGTTCACTTGCACGTGCTCACAAGCTGGAGTGGGCAAATTAACTTTTAAATGCTTAAACTCAGACAGTCAGGTTCTGTTGCTTTAAATGGGCTTCGACACAATCTGATCTGAAACTAGCAAATGAGAGTTTGAAAAAGTTTGCGATGACTAATAACACGTAACACAAACAACAGTATCTGTGCTGTGCAAGTGGAATCCACAAAGACTATTTGGGTTCATGTATTGCATTGTTTTACCAAGATAATACAAAATGTATTTACTGAGCCAAAATGCCAGGAGGCTGAGAATGTGGCTCCTACTGATAAGTTTCTGATCATCTTAACCCCAAAACTGTTATACTATTATTTGTGGTTGTGCATAAATACATACAGCTTATGATAAAAAAAAAAGAAAAGCATTCAAGCTGTTGGCAGTTTCTTGACTTTAAAACAAAATCTCTGTGGAAAACAAGAAAGAATGGTTTCCAACACTGGCCCACATAAAAGATAAAGAGTTTAATAAAAGTGTATCCAAAGTGTACACAGTCTCTGGTGAGTCTCCGGCTTAAACTGATAAATCTGTGTTGATTAAATAACCGACGCTGTTGTTTGAGGCAGTCTCATGACGCAAGAACTACATTTCAAAGTTGATGTGTCTCCTGCGCGAACATCAGTTACCTCGTGTGACGGCAAACATTTTTCCACACAAGCAGATCTCACTTAACGAGATGCCGGCAATTCAGAGCCACGTCCCTGAAAAACCAACAGAGCCGTCCAGTCTGGTTTCAGTGCCACGGAGAAACAAGCGCCTGTCTGATTCCATCTTGTCCTCCAGTCTTTCATCTTGTTTTTCTTGCTTTGGAAAAAAAAACAAATGTCCAGTGCAGCATTGTACGGTTTGTTATGTAAAAAAACCAAACATTTAATTCATGTAGGATTCTGATGAAAGTGATACTGATATGAAGAGTGTCTGGATCCGTCCTGTCTCTTATTCATGTGTAGACTCTCACTCTAGTCTGATACACATCTCTGTGGACTTTTGCGGAACAGCTGCTGTTACATTACCCAGCCTGATGTACTTATCTGTAGTGTGCATACCTGTCTATTTACTGCTGAATCACACTGCCTTGGCTTTATGTTTGACTGCGCTTGCAATAAATCCACTCTGTGGGATACTGTTAGGATTGTGGGAGATAAAAGAATACTGACGGGCTGGTCTGAAATTACAACCACGTGTTCCGTATCGGTTTCGCTAAAAATCACTGTGGATGGAGAAATCAGTAAAAGGTTTTCCATCACACTTTGCATTGTCTCAATGTCCCCATTGGCCACCATACAAACTGTACTTTGATTCAATTAAAGTGAAGCAATGCCTGACTTGTTCCTTCCATGTGTATCACCCCATAAAGCTCTACTAACTAAATATTTTAGATTAGAGATGGTGAAGAATGGGCCCGGCCATGGCTGAAGGTAAAGTCTACTGGTCTTAACAAAGGAGGCAGTGGTCTCTTGCAGCTCGAGGGCAAAATACAGCAAACTCCAAAACCTTTTAGTCATTTTCTATGAGAAGCAGTGGATCTGTTAGAAGGAGCCCACACAGATGGCCGGCAGTTACAGGCAGGGTGGATGGAAAAGCCAAAATAAGTTAACTATGACCTGGGAGAGATGGGAAAAATAGCAACTATAACACTTAGGGAAAATCAAGATCAGATTTGAATGTTGATTACAATAAATAACACTTAGTTGCGGTGAATTTCTGTTGTCAGGATGATCGTGAATGTCCTCACAGTAGTCATTGTAAAGCTGTCTAGCTCAATAACGCACCATCCTACACTGATCTTCCATCTTTCCACTTAGTCCGAAATCCTATGTTTTGTCACCATGGTGAATCCTCGCCTGCCCATTGTATCCCGCGCATAAAGAAAAAGTCAAATCCGATGTGGGGAAACGCTGTAGATTCCAAACTAAAGCAGACAGGGAGATGAGATGAGAGGAAGCTGTCCGCCCCCGGGACCAACACCTCCAATTTGCACTCCCATCTCTGTGACAACCATCCACCTCTGTTCGCTAAACAGCTTGTTTTTCACTCAAAAGGGATGTTGATTCAAAAGAGATGTGTGAAAATGATTTGATTCCTCTCGAAATGTAAGATAAGCTTTTGATGATCTTATATCAGGATCACATCGTGACTTGATATTTTCAGCTTGGATAATCGCCAATCGACATGGAGATTTTACGTCCCATGCCGAGAAACGCTCGGGCGTGACAGAAAGACTGATTGACCTGCAGCAGTGGCAGTGCATTTAAAAAAAACAAATATATAAAAATGAAGTGACAACTGATGGAGTCAGCATGGCTGCCTTTTGATTTTACTGTATACACTTTAGGCAACAGCTTACCTTGTTTGCTATGCGCTAAAGGAAGTCGAGTTAATAAGGCTACCTCAAGATCACAGTGCTACATCAGAGGATTTACATAATTAATGAGGGTACCGCTGCCATGCTACATGCACAAACTCTGCATAGCAATGTGGGGACACCTGTCCTGCTGCTGTGTGGCGGCCAAAAGTTAGAACTCAGGTCAAAAATGACAGTGAAGACTGTGTTGTTGTTTCCTTGTTTCAGTAATTTTTTAACATATGTCTGGAAAAGAAACAGATATATGATATAAGAGTTTAGTCTCTGTGGCCCTTCAGTACGTGTGACTGTTCAAATGAAACAGGGTATGAATCAGTTTAGTCGACGTGACATTTCAATGTAGCTTTGTCTCTTAATAATGTCTTTTTTCGAGGTTATCCATGCTGGGTCAGCTACGTTAAAGTCTCCCCCCCCGGCCCCCTGATACATAACTTTGTAATCTGCACACTGCTCTCAAGGATCAGAGGAAAGTAGCAACTCAGGAGGTGCAACAGAGTCATAGAGCTCTAATCTGAAGACGGTAACACTTCTGGAATTGTGAGCATCACACCTCCTCCATCTCATCATCGTCACACTGTGGCTGACGCCTCCCTTTTGAATTTCAGTGGTGTGAGGGAGAAAATGCAAGCGAGGGTGGGATCGGGGGGTCTCTAACTATCACAGGAACATGACTCACCCATACTGTGGTCATTTCAAGGTACCGGAGCGGGACAATTTTTTCAGGCCGATATTCAGCATTACCCAGTTATAGGTAGCAGTGATTTATTGATTTATATTTTTGTCAGATTGGCGATAAAACTAAGTGATTCAATAAAAATTGTGCTTCTTTGGCTCTGATGCAACATCCTCTCGCACAATGTCCCACCCACAACATTATCTGATTGGTAACACATCATAAATAATAGCCTATAAACACTGAATCATGTGGAGAGGAAGTATGTCAACATTGTACTTCAGTCAAATGTACTCATCACCTGTTGTTTGAAATTTCGAGCAAAAGAGATCATTTTTACTCAAATTAATATCGGTAGCAAATATCGATTTCAAGTCTCCTCGATTGCTAATAATCGGTGTCAGTATCGATCCTGAATATGCCATATGTGTCGACCCCTATTATGTGTCACCTTCATCTCTACGATCCGGCAGTTTTTTAATGTCCACCTGCATCGGTGGTCTCCCTCTCAACTTGCTCTTCCTCTGAATTGTATTATTTTGTATTATCCTCAGGCATCTCAGAGTGCAACTGGCAGAGAAAACCCAGAGCACGGAGCCAGAGGAAGATCGATTCCTCTCTGCTAACGTCCCGGTGCACCTGTGTGTTACAGTGTCATGGCAGCCTCCACCGACTGATGCAGGGATGTTCGCAGTGACAGTTTTCTCCACGCAACGGTACACAGGCTCTATAGGCAGGCGGTGGCATCCACGTCAGATCTCACGCCACTGCATCTTTGATGACACACCATGCATGCAACTTACACTGTGACGCACACATAAACACACACACGCACACACACACACACAGGCTCAGAAGTCCACCCTGCACACCCTCCTCGTCTCCCTCGCACTGTCAACACGGATCAACTTACGTTGACTCATAAAGAGACTACTAAAAATAAGATTCGTACTTGGCAGGATGGAAACAAACAATGCAGAACCAGGATCAAAACACAGCATCGCATGTGAGGAGACAGATCCTGTGAAGATGTATAAGACTGACTGAAAGAAAGGATCACGGCCAAGAATCCAATTTGTCTCTCGCATGCTCCTAATCTTGTGTATCTTACATCGAGGCAGCCCTGCAGTGTGGAAATGAATGGCTGTAAACAAATGTGTTAAAATATGCACTGTTCCATGACCTGAATCTCTTCCTCGCTGAGCCTCGGCCGCGGCGTAGCCAGCAATGTAACGCGGCACCAGCCGGAGGGGCCACCTGACACCTTCACCAGAGGCAGGACTCCTCAAGTCTGCTCAGCTGACGGCATGGAAAATCCACCCTGAGACTGAACCACGACATGCTGCTCCATGTGGAGGATGTTAAAAATGTTCAATTGCAAAAAAATGAAATACATAATCATATGAATAGATAAAGTCTCTCACACACACACGCACACACATATATATATATATATAAACAAATAAAATGTGAAATAATTTGAGAAGTTATGAAAAGTTCACTCATTATTTTGAGTTTCGCTGAAGTACTTTATGTGTAAGAGAAAGGGCTTCAACGTCTCCACGGACTTCGAGTATCTCGGGATATTAGTCCCTACTGGACTAGTCTGAAACTGTTCTGTATCTTTCACAAGTGTTTGAAAAGTGTTGGGAAAGAAAGAGTTGCTGTGATCACAGTCGTCTAAAAATTCAAGTCCAAAACATGGAGGGAAGAATACACAAAATCTTCTCAAGCGCAATTCCTGAGGGGGACGCCAGCAGCAGCGCTGTAACTCTGATAACTCTGACTGTCCCCCCGCAAGCCGAGGAAAGCTACATCGCATTTCCATCTTCTCTCATTGCCTCAAAGTCAAAAAGAGCTGCAAACACAGGCCAGTGATACTGTGGCTAGCTAACTGTAAGATGAGAAAGTATTGCAATACAGTGCAGTGAATATGAAGATTGGTGATGATTATAAATGTGTTTTTTTTGTAATCTGTGGGAGAAGTAAAAGAAATGACTTACATAGGCTGGAGTTCAGCCACCAACGTAACACACGTATGCTAGGCTAACAGCATCGTGTGCTAGCCTGCTGCTGAGCTCGGGGGGATATTTTGGGGTGTGGCACTTCATATTCTTTGTATGATTGCAGGGTCGTTGTTCCCCTTGTCCTGCCTGGGATTAACACCTGTGCTAGCTACTGAAAAAGACAACACTAAACATGCTAACTAACTAGCCAACTAACTAGCTAGGCAGATTTGTGAGATCAGGTATTAACCAGCGTGAACACCAGCTGAAACAGCAGCAGTTTGTTGGCAGCACTTGGACAGTACAGATGTTCCTCAGAGGGCAACACACAACTCTGAGCACAGCATGTCTTCCTCCTCTGTCACCGAGGCTAACGGCAGCGAGCGAGCGATTGTCAAATCTCCTAAAAGAAGCCGACGACCTGCGATACTTAAGGTTAAATGGGCGGGGGTTGCTGACATTATTACTACTTAAATAAATGTAAAGAGCCAAAACTCCAAGTGACACAAAACAGAGCTAATGCACTGAGTCAGAGCCTGAGAGCATCCTGACCTTACAAACCTGCTGAGTCAGCCTCCAGTCAATGCAAAGTACTTTTTTTATTTTTTTTTTAAATCCAAGTACACTTTTAACGTTGCATTATCCCCGTTCAGACCTGCATGTCGGCTCCGCGGTCTGGTCTTTTTGTATCAGTGACAAAGCATAAACACATAAGCACATCAGCCCCCGGCTGATAATGTAATCTGGCACCGGCTCCGAGGAGCGAGCAGAGTGGAGGGGAGGAGTGTGCCAAACACTCCGCTGGCTAAATTTACTCACCCGCTGTAACCCTGGAGCCTATGCAGATTCTATTAGCGCTTGTGAACTGCTCAGTACACCGTCAGCCCGCCATTCTCCATGTTAACGATGAGCTTTGTGTCATACCAACATGTCTCTGCACAGAGAGGAGGTCGCGCTCTGAGCAGAGAGAGAGAGTGCTGATGGCCGTGGCAGTAAGCACAGACGGCAGAGAGGTGTGTAGAAGTTTGCACAGCTTTGCAATACCACTTTGAAATCAGAGTGCCCCCTCTTGCAGGCTGACACTGTGACCTATCAGCCGCTAGATTTTACTTCCCTTCATCACCTGAACATCAGTACAAACAAATGAAGAGACGTGTGTGTGTGTGTGTTTGTGAGCAATGAAGGTTTGCTTCACCTACTCTACGCGAGCATCATTCATCTACAGCGGCTTGTGTAGAGATTCGGATCACCTGTTGAAACCGTGTTAAAAGCTGCGCATATACAGGAATTTCCAACTTATGAGGATGAGACGTTTAATAAGTACACGAAAAGGCAAATATTCACAGGCCTGCTGCTGCCTGTTTGATAAATGAAATGTGCATTCATCTGCATGCATTAAAATGCTTTGTATAACATTACTGTTCCAGTATTACTTGTTGAATCGTCTCGAGTGTCAGCGCTGGCTCGGAGGTGATCCTTTTTCATTAAAAAAAAACAAAAAAACAAGGTGCTCAAGGTTTATTGTGTTCAGTTACAGTATGTGATGAGAAGGCTTTATCTTTTTGTGCAAGGAAAACGCAAAAATCCCATGCACTGTAAGCGTAACCGTGTTATCTGTGCCCACAAGTAACCAGCTACGTATCTCTGCAGCTGAAATGATGTCTTCCCTCTCATCAGCTTTAATTCAGCCTCCTCTGATTAACACCGTGTTCTCAACCGCCTCATCTGAAACAGAAAATTAATCCTGGATCAACAGCCTCTCTCTGAGATGTTTGATAAATTACGGCCCTTATCTTTCCAAGGAACTGTGTTATCTATCGGGCATTAGAGAGGAGCTGCACACTCCAGTGTTAATCATCCCGCCGCTGCAACAGAGCGCACGTTCCTCCTCAGTCCCGCGTTGGCTCGGTTGGCGAGCGGTGTGCTGTCCCATTTAGCGCAGGATAAAGGACGAGTTTGTCCCACTTCTTAATGTGTGTTGACTCACTGATGCACAGCTATGAGGCGGATAATTAAAACATGGCGGAGCCTGGGGGGATATACTATCAGTCCTGCGTGTGGGTATCACTGCAACATTTTATCAATGAACAACACCATCCACTCCCACTGATAGGAAACACACCAGCACGAGTGCTTATCTGGTGTCGGAGGGGGAAGAAGTTTGCAAATTCTGATTGACTTGGGAAAGTTTGTCCGACTCTGACCTGAATAACGAAGCTAGATGGATGACCTAATCTGATTTCTTAATTTAGGCTGGTCTTTAAGAGTTGGCCAGAGAGAGCTAGAAATGAGGGCGATGATGCAAAAACAAATAGTACATCAAAATGGGACAGAAACTGTCACTGGGATCTGACGCTGTACTCACTGTAGACATCGCTTGAACTCAGCGGCCAATTAATGTTTAATTTTCACGTCCCTTCAAACGCTGATTGTTACCTGCAATCAGGAACGTTAGCAGTCAGTCACAGCCGGGGGTGCTGAGGGGCCAGTCTATACACTGATGTCATGCAGTAGTAATCGGTGCGCCACATGCATGTGTTTCTGTTCAATTGGAAGGCCAGGATAACGACATGAACCTGCTCGTTGCAACATTCTGACAGCGTTCTGGCGGCAAACCCAACACACCAAAGCAGCCACGCCAACTACAGGCGACACCGGCAAGGAGATGAAGAGGGAGGGAAATCCTCCAGACTCCCTCATGACAGCGCTCAGTTTGGTGAGTTGTCGAGTTAGGACACACTTTATCAACTTCTTGCGAATCCGGCATATGTTACAGCCTCGTTTTAGGAGGTGCTGCATCCCCCCTCAGTACCCCCAGTTCCTGCAATGTTACAATGATAACTGAACGAGTGCTCATGTTTTTTGCAGGGATGTATCTTCTGCTGCTGGCTTCATCTCTCTTTATCATTGCTCTTTTTAAAAAAAAGCAGACGTCAGGCCAACGTAAATTAAGTTATTACAGTCAGTTATTCAGATTCACAGGTGCTGTGAGGAGGAATAATTTAGAGAAGATTAATGAACTGGAGACTTCTTTAATCACCTGTTAACCTTTGTATGAAATGATCGGAAAAATAGAGTCAAATGCCCGTCCATGCCTCGCCGGCAGAGTCCTTGATGACATCTTGTTCTGTCTGACGCACAGGTGCGGTCTTACCATTAAGGCAAAGGTAGAAAATTGCCTTGAGGGCCCCAACCAGCAGAGGCCCCCAACCAGCAGGGGCCCGGGGCCTCCGGCCAGTAAACCCCCACTATTGTGTTTGTAAATCATAATTGTGAACTTCTAAACAGAAAATTAAGAAAAAACAACAAAAAAACATCAGAATGCCCAAATCGTATTATTTGACCCCCCCTCCCCTTTTGAACTATAATGGACTATTCCATGAGTCATCATGACAAAAAGACGAAAGACAGCAGCCAGGAAATGAAGCGCTGCGATTTGTTTATGTAAGGGGTGTGGCGTCGGAGTTCTGGCGAAATGAAGTGTAATTATCCAAGCGGGTCTAATAAGAGTAAAAAATTAAGAAGAAACTGAAAAGAAAAACGCCACACCACCAAAGTTAACAGAGTCGTTGCAGGCTCAGAGCCTGAGGAGCTCGCCCTATGTTGTGTTGTTATGTTACAATCCCTATCTGATCCCGAGCCCGACAGTGAAGACAACTCAGTGGAGGAGCTACCAATGACTGATGAAGACGAAGATGTGGTGGTGAACCCCTTCTTCTGACCACAAAAGTGATGTTGACCTAATTTCATAATTGCAATCTCATTCACTCTCTCTTTCTCTTTTTCTTTCACTCACTCACACACAGACACATACACACACACACACACACACACACACACACACACACTCACACACACACACGAACAGACACACGAAAACATAATTAATCTTTGCAAACCCTCACTTTATCCCCATCTCAGTCCCTTCCTCTCATACACACTTTGTATACTACTGTTGTATGACTGATTGCATACATTGTTTTGCAACTGCTATTGTTATAATTGTTAATTTTGTAATTGCAATTTCACTCTCAGTTCACACACAGCCTTACTCACTCATTCACGCACACACACACATGCACACACACACACACACGCACACACGTGTGTGTCTGGTGAGATTTTTAGAGAAAAATAAATATTGGACGCTCCTTCCTTCCTACTTTTTCTGTGATATATGAAGGGGTGTGGGGGGCCCGCTAGTTAAGTTCGCCTTGGGCCCCCACATTGCTAAATGTGCCACTGCTGACACACAGTCTTCAGGTGAAACATATTCAACTGACTGTGACGTCAAACAGAGGAAAGAGCCAAACACTGACTCTGAGAGGGCTGGAAACAGTGATTTGTGTTCGCTACTGTCTTCAAAGACAGATCAACTGTGGAAATCAGTGTCAGCGAATAGATGAACTAATTACCGAGGCTTGCAGAACAAAAAAACACTCCTGCAGTGTTTAGAATATTCACACGGTGGGTTAAAGGGGAACTGTGTAGTTTTGAAGAAGAAATTCAAACTACAATATCAGTGAGGTAATAACACAAACTAAGAAACATTTTTTTCCATAAGTGAATAAACAAGCTGCTCACAGAGGAAAATAACGTCTCGAGATCACTGTTTAAAGCTAGATAGGTGGCAGGGTCCGCCACATATAAAACAAAGCAAAGCAGCATGAAACTGTGCTGTCCTTTCAGGTCAGTTTGAAATTGTTTGTTCAGACATAAGAAATCGGACAAAGTGAATTAAAATGTCTTCACTAAAACTACATAGTGCACCTTTAAGATACACGAGTTGACCATAAACTCATGTTGATCCTGCAGTATTGTCTCTGGACGCTCTCACCACACCAGACATCATCATCATCACCATCCTCCTCCTCATGTAATGCTGCCCCTGACACGTGATGGCTTCCAACTTTCCCCTACAGCCCATCACCCCCCCGCTGTGCTGACCTTTGATGTGCTCGTTGACCACGCTCTCCAGCCGGTCCAGCCTCTCGATAATCCTCAGGGTCTCCCCCTTACTGTCCTCCTCCAACTTTCTCTCCGCCTCGCCGCCGCCAGCGCCGCCAGCGCCGCCGCCGCTCTCCGCAACTTTGGGACCCCCGTTGGCCACATAGTTGGTGATCCAGCCGACGTACAGCAGGCACACGATGTTGGTCATGCCGCTCAGGATCACACATGTCGACACCAAAGTTTTAGTTCTCCTTGTGCACAGCATCGCGACATCCCTCCATGGGCTTTCTCGTTCCCGACGCGCGCTTGGCAGGTGGAGTGAGGCGAAGACGCGCTCGAGAAATGTGTCCAAATTGGAACTATACGGCGACGCGATGCTGTGGAGTCAGTCCTCCCCTGCGCTCTCACGTCCCGGCTGAGGCATTGCCAAATCCTCCGTGGGCTTTAAAGGCTTTACCCGGGCCGTGATAATAATATTTCTGATGGCAACACTAAGAAGGAGAGTCCCCCCGCTGAGCTGCCGGTGAGTCAAGCTGCGCTCCGCCGCTGCAAAGCTGTCAGAACGCAGCGCTGCAAGCCCCCCCACACTCCCCCCCCAACCCCCGCCCCGCCCCGCCAGCCTGTAGTCCTCACACAGCCCAATAGGAGGGGAGGAGGGCGGGCTCTGCTGCCTTCTGCCGGCCCCCCTCACAGCACGGAGTACACGGTGGAGGGTGGAGGAGAGCGGGGCAACGCGAGGAGGCCTGAGTCGAGCCGACGGTGATGGATCGGAGCGGTGAGGCGGCTGAAATGAAACAGGTGCGTTTATGCAAAGAGTGAACTCTCCTCCTGGTCTGTGTGGGCGAGAGTGAATAAGATGCTTAAACCACGTGCACAGGTTGTTGTGGAGTCTGTGTGTGTGTGTGTGTGTGTGTGTGTGTGTGTGGTTTCCAGAAACTTTAGAGTCAGTTATGGTGGTATGTTTTTGTTTATGCCTAAACGAAATAAACAAACTTTTTTTGCTTTCATGACTGAATAAACTGAATAAACCAACTGACCTTAAAGGACAACACAACTATATGCGGCGGACCCTGCCACCTCTGTATCTTTTTCCTCTGAGAACAGCATGTTTATTCAGTTATGGAGGTAATAAATATTTCTGATTATGTCTTATTACCTCATTAACATTGTAAATATTAAAATTCTGAGTTTGAAAGCCCCCATAGTGCACCTTTAATATAGAGCAATAGACTGTAAAGTACAGGATGTGTATTTGAGATGTTGTGAGTCACAGTAGAAGCTGATCCAACAGCTTGCCACGGATCAGCAGTTGAAAACGAGCCTTCAGACTAACACTGGAACACTTACAGTCAGTGACTGTCGAATAATGAGCATCGTCCCTGTCAAAAATGTATAAAACAAACAAAAACACAAAGATAAATATATCAACAGCAGTAGCACAGACAGAAAACATTACAATGGGATTTAGAAAACAAACTTAAAGTAGCAGCTGGATTATACGTGTCAGTGAAATCTAACACGGGACAATAAACTGCCTCAGATGAATGCAGATTTTTAATTTAATTCATATTTTTATTTATCATTTCTCTGAGTTTTTTTCCGAACTAACAACTCATGAAACCATACTGAACATTCACAAGTATTTTCTTAAGACTGTGACTACATATGGTTATATTTAGAATCACAGGTTGGTCAGAAGCGAAAAAATGGTGTCCCCTGAGAAGCCTCAGATCTGGGGTCTGTGCCAGGTGCTCTTAGCGACCCGCGTAGTAATAACTGTTTTTTACCAGCTTTTGGTTCAAAAATAAAGGAGCTGAAAACGGTGAACACAAGGAATATTTTTACCCACCAAGACAGCATCACATGGTCGAATTCACCTTCTGAGTGTGTGTGTGTGTGTGTGTGCGTGTGTGTGTGTGTGTGTGTGTGTGTGTGTGTGTGTGTGTGTGTGTGTGTGTGTGTGTGTGTGTGTGTGTGTGTGTGTGTGTCATCAGGGTCCACAATGCACCATTGGTAATGGGAGCAAGAAGTAGTTTTTTGGGGTTTTTTTAACAGTTATTTTTGTAACGTCATTTATTTTACAATATACAAAAAAACAAGGAACAAAACACAAGAAGAGGGCACAGATGGGCGAGAAAAAATAAGCAGGAGGAAGATGAATCATGATAAGAAGCAGTTTTGAGTACCTTTTCAGGTGTTTATATGTCCATCTGTCTGTTTGTCTGTCTGTCTGTCTGTCTGTCTGTCTGTCTTTCAAAACTGTGCAAGATGCACTCATGAAACTTAACAAGTGTGTTTGCGTCCTACACACTGGCACTGAGTGCTCATGTAATACAGTAGTAATGAGGATTGAGTATCCATGGGTGTGAACATGGCAGGTGGGATGGCTGGTGGGCTGGTGTGATTTCTAGTCTGTCTCACAGGATGTAGACTGCTGGTGTGTGTTGCTGTCTCCACTGTTCCTTCTGCTATTTGTGCGTCCTGATTTCGAAATCCCCATTGGTAGGTGAAACCATGCTAATAACTTTTAAACTGAAAATTTAAGTTACTCAAACTTGTTCGCTGACGACACAAGTGTAAACGAGCTAGCAGCTGTTAACTTTTCTTCTGCAGGGATTTAGCCATTTTAGTCCACACGCAAACCCATGACATTTTTCCAGATACAGCTGCCAGCCTGCCGTAACTTGGTTTGACGCGTCAGTGATTCACATTTCCACCAGGAATGGGCTTCATGCTTGTTGTTGTGTCTTTAACTAATGAAGCAGGTACCATCCAAGAATCACTGCCAACAAAGATGCTCCACTAAATAAGTTCAACACATTTCGCTGACTATATCTTCTTCACAATAAAAACGTATTTAGTCATTTAAAAGCTTTAATTATGAGGCAGCACTACAGGAAATGTTGTGTTTTTGCCAGCAGTGACTAAACACGACTCCTGAAGTGGCTGAAAGTGAACACGATGAAGCAGCATAACACAGCAGATGTTTGAAAGTACAAACAGGATGAGAGGAACTAAGGAGAGTCAGTTAGGAGCTACAAGAGTACTGAGAGCTGAACACACTGACTTTTAAAAACAACTCTCTCTCTCTCAGGTTTCTTGCACAGACATGAGCTGAGTACTGATGTCAGGGGGAGACGGCGCTCCTCTACACTGTGGAGATAGGTCTGTCTATGTGAGACTAGTGTTTGTCAGTCCTGGTCCTGGGGCCTCCTGCCCCGCATGGTTTGGTTGTTTCCCTGCTCCTGAGTCCAATGATCGGCTCATCATCAAGCCACTTTCACTTGAAGGAGGTGTGTTGGGAAAACGTCTGAAACACTGGACTGCTTTCTGTTTTTGATGAGCATGTGATCATTGTTGTTCCATCAAAATGTGAAGATTTAGTTTGGTTAAATAATAAATGCTTAAATTATTTAATTCTGAATGCACTTGAACTGTAGCGATTGAATAGCGATCAGTTTGAGATTCTAGTTTCAGGGTGTTTCAGTCAGGGGGAAGGTCCAAAGAAAATATTCGCTAAGCTTGGGAGGGTCTTACTCTTTTAAAATGTGAAATACAAGTTTCAGCTCTTTCCTCAACCCCAGTAAGTTTAGTCCAATATGCAAGTGTGTGTGTGTGTGTGTGTGTGTGTGTGTGTGTGTGTGTGTGTGTGTGTGTGTGTGTGTGTGTGCGCAACTGTGTACGTGTCAGTATGCTGTAAAGTTAGTTAAAGGGAACTCGTGACTCTGCCGCTTGCAGGTGTTTGTCCACAAGCCTCTCATCTGCATCGCCGCTCCGCCTTCTTGACTTTCTTATTAACCCACACACACACACACACACACACACACACGGACGA
>CAEMYA010000267.1:501860-513020 GCA_903131615.1 Diplodus sargus
ACCCAAGAGCACTCTCGCAGGTTCAGCCGACTCGCCTTGGGTATAAATAATGCATTACATCTGAAATATTAAGGCTCTCTGCTCTGTGCTGCTTTCAATCTTGTCTGACCGACTGTCTGTCCATCTGTCAGCCTGTCTGTCTCGCTCCCATCTTTCTCCTCCCTCATTTTGGCCAAAAAAGGAGGCAAAACAGCCATTGATTTCTTTTTTTTTTTCTAAATGTGCAGCGTGGGGAGACACTTCATTTTAAACCCTGCTGAAGAGCGCTGATCACTGGCATCGCTTCACACATGCACACGGTGGTGGAAGTGATCCTGACGAGCAGCTTCAAGGGGATCAGACGGAATATCAAAGGGTGATTTTTAAAGAGCTTGGTTTTATCAAAAAAAAAATATGTGTTCCTTCACACTAACATCCAGAGTTACAGACACACACACACACACACACACACACACACACACACACACAGCGCGGCCAGTTTTATAGCTAATGCAGCTTTAGTCAATATTTTTATAACAGCAATGTATCAGATGACAAAGTGTAGAAGCTGTGACAATATACCAGTGGCAGAGAATTACCCACTAAATCTGCTGCTCCCCTCTGTTCCACAGCGCTTTTTGTGAGTTTCAGTTCGTTGTTGGCCTGTCCAGCCTGCAACGTCACTGTTTTTGTTCACTCTCATCTCTCTCAGAGCTGCTTTCACCCGCAGCAGGCAAATGCACAGCGAGCTTAAGAGGCCGTCCACACGGAAACACTATTCAGTGTAAACGCACAAGTTTTGCATCTTCCACATGGATCCTGTAAACGCAGCGCCCGAAAACACACTTTTTTTAAACCGAGTCTCAGGGTGGAAAAATCAGACACCATCGCCCCACCCCTCGACCTCTTGCCTCCGACCTCTGAACCCTGCGACGTCTCATAACAACAACAACAACAACAATGGAGGACTATATGCTTGTGTTTGTGCCGCAGAAGATATTGAGCCTTTCTCGCAACTTACTCGCCTTGTTGTTGAGTGTGAGTCACAGCAGCAGTTCGACCTCATTAATGGTCCACACAAACGATGTGGTTTCCTTGCACCAGCCATTTTCGTCTTCTTCTTGTTGTGTTCGGTTTCCCCGTCTACTGTCTGTTTGTTTACAGCGCGCAAGCTTAATGCGCATGCTCCGTCTCTTCCGAGGAAGACGGAGGAAAAAAAGATTGTTTTCGTACGTGTGGACGAGCCCTAAACACCCGCCTGAGACTCCCTGCTCACCACCAGACAGCGGGCAGACACAGTTGATGAAGCTGATGAACAAAAGTTGAACATTTAGAGCATGATGTGGTTCTCACACTGGGTGGAGGGCCCCCCTGGGGGGGGGGCTGTGGAATCACTATATATATATCCTTCCCTTATTGTTGTATTGATTGCTATAAGTTGGGGTGGGGAGACAAACATTTTTTAAGCTTCTGATGAGGCCATGCCAGAAAACGTAGTGGTAAAGTTACAGTTGGTAGAGCCCAGAATCGGAGTTAGAAGAAGGGCGGATATTGTTTTACAATGCCCAGCAGACCAGAGACACAGCTCCAAGTTAATGATAGTGTGGCTCTGTTACTGCTGGCTGTATAACAAGTTCCCCGTATCAATTTAAAAGGTGATAATATAATGGTTTCACAACTTTCTGCTGCCCCTTTGTCAAAAGACATTATTGCCCGCTTAAAAAGTACCTTGGGAGTAGAGGTTGGCGACCTGGCCAAATAATAATATTACACTCTGCTTAATCACAATCCAACATCTAAATTGCACTATTTATTCTTGATTTTAGAATGCCCTGTCAACTATTTGCCAGATATGAAGAAACCTATGAATTTCTCCAGCTGCGCCGTTAGAACCAATGCTGGGAGTAACGCATTAGAAGGTAACACATTAGAGTAGTCAGATTACGTTTTTGTTGTAAAGAGCAACATAACATGATCATTTTGCAATTCAAGTAATTCATTATTTAATTACGTCTTCAAACTCGGTAATCTGTTGCTGTAATATTTTAACTGCGTTTCCCTGTTACCATTGTTTCCACGACAAGTGAAAAAAGAAAATCCCCGACACTCCTTCTGTTTGTGTCCTACTTGTTGGCAGGCCGGTGAGCAGACACCTGCAGATGTGTAAGTGTGGCTGTGTCGCGACGGTGTGCAGGTGTAACTCAGCCAGCAGGACGGCCGGAGCAGAGAGGGCAGCCTCTGGTTCATTAGTTACATGCTGAAACATCTTGTACTGGAGGCTGTAGAGGCAGCTGCTGACACTGTTTGTCTCGGTTAAGTTCCCTGTCTGATCATCTGCAGCCAAAAGGCTGCACACCTGCTACCTGCCAGCCACACATGCTCGCTGTACACTTTCATCTTCCCGAGACACTTTTTGAATCCACGTTTTGTAATCAAACATAAAGGATTAATAAAGAGCTGTGAGGTGAGGTCCTGTCTTAATGAGTTAGGTGTCTCAGTAGATGATAGCAGTTATCTTTTAATGTAACCAGTTACTTTTAAAAGGGACAGGGTTAGAACTCAATATTGCATAAAAGATACTTCTTTTCTGGCAGAAGTACCTCATCTATCATGCCACTCTCTATAACTCACGGTGCATTGTTTACATCACCCGAGGCAGAGCCAAGTAATTCCTCCTGTTAGCGTAGCCATGTAGCAGCTAAATCACTGTATGACAGCAGATTAATTAATTGTAAATGGAAGAAATAAAACATTAAATACCGTGATTCGTGGTGACCTTAGACCTAGTCAGATGTAAGAACCAGACAAGAGGTGTTGTCCCACCTTGTACTCTGAAATGCAGTGTGTTTGTTGCTGAAATGTCATGTTTTTTTAAACGTTGTGTGTTCTGACCTTCAAGGGCCACTGTAGCTGTGTCTCTGAGATGCACCTGAGGAGCAGACTGCGGATGCCCTCAAGTCAGATCGCCCGTCCTTTGTCAGGTTTTTAACAAACAAGTCTTTTACATTGAGCGTATCTCACTGAAACGCACCTTGAGGTCTCATAAATATGTTGAATGCATCTTCTCTTCGTTATAAGACATTCATTAAGATGGAAGAACATGACGCCTACATTACTTTCATATTAGCTCAGCAGAACTCCTCTTCCTTACCTTCGTCGCCACGTTGCTTCATTCCTCGGCACAGTCCTGCCACCAGCTGCCGATCTGTGATCGGTGTGAAACAACTGGGCAGGCAGTCACTCAAGACAATCACACTATTAGAAACATTGTGCATTAAAGCCGCTGATGGTCAAGTGCCCCACAGGGTATCCTAAGGGTGGTAAGATGGTGATTTACACACTCGTCTGGGACTTGTTTTTTGTCATTTCACCCATTTGCCATTACACCAGCACACAACAAAATGATCCATTTCTATTTGGAGCAGCAAACGACTGCCGTTCCCTTTCCCGGGGCAACTGAAATGAATGTGTTGAGCTGTCTTTAGGTGATTGCCTAGAGACAACTACAGGTGACGGGCTGCTTCTCGGCCTCCCCAGGTCTCACCGTCGAGTGTTGAATGGTGGCGGGCAGCGCTAGGATGTTATTTTGACGTTTAGCTCTAAATGAATGGCATCCTGTTGGGGAGGGGATGAGAGAGTCTAAACTTGCGTGGGAGTGGAACCTTGAATCAGTTCTTCAGCGACGAGCACAGTCGTTCGTTTCTCCACTAAACTATGTGAAAGTACTTGAAAGAAACAAGGGGGAAAGCTGATTGTCGTACTCGGAGGCTTCCAGAGTCCCTACGGTTCGAGTTTTACAAGCTACCGGGACTTGAAAACAAACAAATTATGCATGGGAACACATCACTCAGGAAATACGCTACTTGATCTCATGCCGGTATCGTGGCATCGCAGGAAAAAACGCTTAATACTGAACATGCCAACAAAGTTTAGGCTCATGAGAGCGGGTTGGTTTTTGGAGTGCACTCTCTGTGTTAGTGACCTTGAACATGGTTGGTTGATTATGCAGCTGTAGCAGCAGTCAAGAGATTTCAAATGAGCTTTTTGAGTAAAATCATGCAGATCCTCCCACCTACCAGGGGAATTGGATTCATGTGGATTCAGTAACTGCAGTCTGATAAGATTTTTACTTTAAAGCTGCAATTTGCGAGAGAGAGAAAGTGACTGTTGAAACATTCTGAAATCAAAACTCACGGCAACTACAGCGCACATCTGGATCTGGTGACACGACAGCACAGCACCGTGAGAAGACTTAAAGAAGGCCGCAAGGGAGGCGCTGCCAACGTGTTCTTGTCATTCTGGCGCAACATCTCAGTTAGATATTGGCGGACACCATCTCTCCGAGTTCCTCAGACGACATGGAGCTGATTATGTGGGGCCGTGCTTGGCTGCAACAAGGGCTTCATTAAATCAGTTTGCCGGTGGATCAATTGGAAAGCCTTGTGTGTTGACAAGTGCTCACTCTGATGGAAAGGATGAGAGCCGCGGCCCCCTGCACTGCAAGCTAATAGCACAATCAGCTCAGATGAATGGTGCAAGGTTCCATGCAGCACAGGTTGGACGATTGGTCCGAGATGCCAATACATTTTTATAAGTATTGCTACTTGACTTTTTCTTTTGGCTTGTCTTCTAGGGCCTGCTGTGCAAAACAGGCTTAATGTTAAATGAAGATGAAAGCAGGTGTGTTAGACAGCACTTGTTTCATTCTTCAGTGAAGCTGCTGCTTTATCAAAAAAGCCCTTTCGGAAAAACGCCTGTCATCACCTGCAGCACCACTGCACTTAGAGGACTCTTTGCTCTGTAACCCGCTGTACTCTACATTCAGGCTAGATAAAAAGCTTTTACTTCTAAATAGCAGTGCTTCTTCCTGCGGAGGAGGACGAGGGTAGAGGATGTTCAAAGTGGAGGTCTTGCCAGGTCTCAGGGTGAACTTGTCAGTGGCCTCAGGGCAAGACCTGGTGTCAAGTAATATTTGATAGAGTCCTTGGGCTCGCACGGGTATTTATTGGGGCCGGCTGTGTGTTTAAAGTACACTGAAACAGCTAGCTTGTATCATTATGAAAAGTCAAGGTTAGTTGTCAGTAAAAGCAGTTTGTTTACAAAATCATTGCATTCCTATTTTATTTATGTTTTGCACACCGCCCCATATTTTTTGGAATGCAAGTAAACAATCGGAAGGTCACGGAACCCCTCAGTGACGCCGCATGATGCATAAAAACAGGTATTTGTGAAGCCAGCTTCATTTAGCGTCAACAGCTGACGTTTGGTTGAAGTTTTTATTACATTTGTTTAATTAACCAGTTAGAAATGGTATGCACCACAAAGTTTGGAATAATCAAGGATCTGTCTGATCATGAATCCATGTTGAAGAGACAAGACAGGAGACAAGGTCATTGGACGAGCACTGCCACTACAATCAACTCACACAATCACTCAAGCTCATTTTTCTCAAGCAGAAGCCTAAAGCTATCAATAAGTGGCTTTTTGTAAGGTATGGCCTGAATTTTAGTTCAAAAACCTGGCCCGCCCTGTCTTATAATACCGTTTTGTACCACAGGTGACAGTCTGATAGCTCCTGCAGTTTCAGCTGGGAGTGAGTTACACCTTTTTTCATTACTAAACAGAAGAATACAATGTTAACCTTCTGTATTCAAGCTGAAACTGGATAAAACTCAGTAAGATGTGGAAATATTCTGGTCCTACGCGCCGTTTTCGCCCTCTGCTGATGTTTGAATGTTTCTCTCTCCTCTCCAGGCTCTATGGTCCCCACCTGCCGTGTATTCTCCCAGAGTCATATTCCTGGTCAGTGTTGCTGTAAATCACCTCCATACTGTACCCCCATTCTTCAAACTGGCATCCTTTAAGTCTCAGACACCCAGTCGTGTTTACTTGGAGGCTGGTTAACTGAGCCTGTGCTTAATTAAGCCTGTTAGCATGCTAAAGTTCACCAATTATTACATGCACAAAAAAAGAGCGGAAGCTGATGGCAATAGTACTGTACTGATTTTACAGGTATTCAATCATATAGCAAACTTCTAGACAATTAAGTTCTGATGCCTCCCCTGGTGACCCATGTTAAAACTGTAATACCCTCCAGGGTGCCCTTTAAGTGGAGTAAACTTAATTAAGTTCCGTCTATGATGACCTCAGGGTGCTGATGCCCCACTGCATGCAGCTGGTTCCCTATTTATTTTGTTCCCCACTTTCCCCTCAGACGGACAGATATCAGTAGTTACTGACATGAACAGCCAGGCTGAATGACATGGCTGAAGTCTTGCCGCCCATTCTAAGCAATGTTCTGTGTCAATGAGTATTTGCCCTATGGTCATTTGTATAGAGGCCTAGTATACAAGGAGACGTTGTGTCACATCAGATCAGCTTAGTTTGAGGCTAAACTGTCTTGTCCTACAAGCACTGCACTGGAAGACTTTAAAATCTTATTTTTAGATCATAAAGCCTAGTGAGGAAACAGATGCACAATGCAGATTCTCCAAACCAGTTCACAAGGTCTCACTAGATGCTTTGATATGGTATGAAAAATATGAAAATCATATGCTGGTCAGATGTACAGCGCCCAGGTCTAAACCCAAGTCAACAGATTTTGCAGTGATTTTTCAGACACAGATCTACATCTATCTACGCCACCACCACCATCAAAACTACAAATAAGAGAAAATCTGTTGAAAGGATGTTCTTCATCCCTTCTATGAAGTCCATTGAAGTTGTTGCCTGAAGAGCATTTTTGCTATATTGTCTTTATCTCATACACCTCTGGTACTATGTTTTTCACAATGGGCATGAATTGGACTTCAGTCGAGTAAGCAGGTATCGTTTCAGAGCATCAGAAAAAATGTTATGCAGTATTACTTGTGCCATTTGTCACTAAATATATTTATTATGTAGCAGAAGAATTCCTCCAAAGTGACATACATGTGGGAAACAATTTAAAGTGTAATTCCACCATTTCTACACTGTGCACTTTGTGTTTACAGGTCTTGAGGAGAACTACTGCAGATGTGGAAAAAAAAAGTGTTATAAAGCCATAGTGGCTCCAGAGGGAGCTGCGCATAATCTGATTAATTGCCTCCAGTGAAGTCACTTAGGGGCTGTCAATTGCACTGTGGGTAATGTGGGCACCATGTTTTGAAAAGAAGAACGCTAGGAATAACAAAAAATGTGATCTGTCTGGTTCTGCTGTATTGATTTTGTTTATCTGTTTTTAAACCGTCCACCATGTGTCCAACAGTGTTATGGAACTGCAAACAATAGACCAGTCTACTGCCTCTCAACAGCTCCTTTTCAAGACCTGCAAACATACTTTTGATGTGTGAAATTGGTGGATACCCTTTAAGACACTGTAGCTCAAGAAGAAGCAGTCCGGAATAACTGGTTTCTTCAACAAAAGGACCACACATCGCTCACTGACACATCAAAGCAAGCAAGCACCTGAATGAGGCAGGTGGGTGTCCCGCTAGCAGCCACTCTACAGGCAAACTGTGGGAGCTGGACATTTACACAAACCACAGCAGGGAACTGGTGGAGAATAAGGAGATGTGTCGTGACATGAGCATGCAGGAAGCTTTACACTAATCCATTTGTGAGATGACCACTGGCTGTACAAAGAGTTGAGTCTGATCTTTTTGGTGTCCTGATGTTTAATGAGATTGGACTGCAGTTTTGCACTACACAGCTCACTGTGGCAGCCTCAACTGTTAATGCCTCAGTATGTGTTATGATGTATGAGTGAGAGAATGTAGTGCTGTAGACACTGGCCAAGATACATTTCACCAGTAACTAGGCAGCAGGCTAATGTATTTTTCATAATACAAGACAGTGTTGCTTAACACGAGTACAATGTATAGTTCCTTCACAAACATAGACGTAAATACAGTTATTTATATACATATGTGCCGTCCCCCTTGTTAGCATAATTACCAAAAAGCATCCCCCTTGTTAACCTGCCATCACTCATCAGCTAGCAGCAGATAGTGTGTTAGAAATCACAGGCGGCCGCAGTCAATTCCGGCGCACAGTGGAGTTAAGCCGTGCACG
This sequence comes from Diplodus sargus, assembly GCA_903131615.1. Classification (NCBI taxonomy): domain Eukaryota; kingdom Metazoa; phylum Chordata; class Actinopteri; order Spariformes; family Sparidae; genus Diplodus; species Diplodus sargus. The sequence goes on from CAEMYA010000267.1 coordinate 509,892, forward strand.
GCTGCTTTGTGTTCTGGTTGCCTGGTCTATTTTGTACAGAAGCCGCAACAAGCTGCACCGATGTTATGTTGGCAATTGTCATTTCCTGATACCAGCTGTTTTACCCCCCCATCATTTTTGCTGGACAAACTATGTCATTACACCAATTTTAAATTTCCCCAAGCATGTCCTCTGCATTATAGTTTTTAAATATAAATCATATCAGTGCATATCGGACAGTATATACGCTGATGCCAATATATCTGTGATAGGCTAATATCGGCCGATAAAATCAGCCTACCGAGAAATCAGTCGTGCTCTATTATTTTGCACAATGTTCATTGTGTGTACTTAAGGGATTTAAATGGTTAAAAAATTCCAAGGGGTCATGTGGGTCATGTAACTTAAAAGAACCCTGCTTCTAGTGTATTGTGAGAAACATGAGAAAACCTGCCTGAATCAACTCAGTCCACTGCATACAATTTATAGGTGTATTTACTCTTTACTTTAGTACAGTTATAAAAAGGGTATTGTAGTAGGGAGAGAAGGAAGATAACTGGATAAAATGGAATTGTAGAATTAGAAATGTCACAGAATGGTTAAGGCGTCCTGCAACAATGTCCTTTGGGTGTGTCGGGGCAGGGTGGTGCTCCCATTGGGCCATCCCCCCTGTTAAAAATTTGCAAATCACCTACTGCATATAGGCTTGCATAAACTCATATACATTTGTGTTCTTTTTTAAAATTCATAATCCATGTGAATAAAATTATTTCTGTCATAGGTAATAGCTGTACATAAATGCAGAGAGGAAGAGTTGTCCGTCACTGCTTCCTATCTACCAATCTTGCTCTCATGTCAAGAGCTCAAACTCCTGTCTGTCGGACATGGTCACAGACTGTTGAAAGGCAACAGCCATTGACATCACTTGCCCACTGTGCTGTGTGCTGTGTGACGGGGCGAGGGTGCAGGAGGATGGCTTATTAAGCTTCAATAAATAGGCTGCAGAACAAATATACAAGCTTTTAACCCTGATTAACTGTGGTGGACATGAAGGCCTTCACTAATGACTGTCATCCAGTCACCCAGGACAGCGATAGCAGTACATGAACACGTGAGACTGAGTCCATTGTTAATAATCAGATTCCTCACCTCATTATGTCTTCCTATCCACACACTGAGAGATCCAGCCCTGTTTCCTTTATAGATCTCTTCCATGGTTACTGCTCAATGTAACATATATTAAAAGAAACATTCTGAGTCCTGTTTGAGTGATGAACTACCCACAGATTAAATCCAGCTCTGAAATAATCTGCATATTTTATACAATTCAGACTTTAGATTTTGAATATTGTTCAATCAATCAAATAGATTAGTCAAGGAACATTAATCATAAGTGATGACAGCTGTGCTTTTGTTAATGAGCAAGGCCTCTTCTAAAATTGGACCCTGAGGAACTGCAGGGAACTTTTTATAAGTGCTGAGTCTTTGCCAGATACCGTGGAGTAATTTGTGGTGCTGAAACCTCCACAATCAGTCAGGGGGTCTAATGAAATGGAACGCTCTTGATTTGTATTGGAGCTGAATAATGTTGCTCTGCTCCTATATTCCACTTCCTGGCACAAACACATTAGAAAAAAAAAGTAAGCAGTGTTAAGTAGTAGCAGTGTTAAAAAGTGATTGGAAGTGTTTCTTTTTAAGTTTATCTTCTTTATTTTCATTGCAAAGCTAATGAGGATAAACTGTATTTCTCGCCTGCATTGATCCAAATTCTTCTTCACCAGAATCATAGGCAGGGCCAGAGAGGTGGGCCAGGGCTGGTGCAGGTCCCGCCTGGTTACCCCGGCGCCACTCAGATAAGTGGTTGGCTTGTTAGAATCAAAACCACTGTATATAGTGACTGGGATCTTAAGACACACAAAGTGATGCAAAATGGCCTTTAAAAGATGAAAATGACCTTAGTGAGATAAGAAAGGACAGCAAAGTAATGACTAAGGAAATGAAAAAATGACAACAAAGCGATCCAAAACGACTACAGAGATATACAAAACATGGTGAGGGGAATTTATGTGTCTAGGGGCCGATTATGTCATAATTAACTGAAATTAGTTGACATTATAATAATTACAACTTTTTATTTAGCATTCTTTCTTGTGTACTATTGAATTAAGTGGTAACATGTCTTACAATATTACACCTGAAATGAATACTACATTTTTACATTAAACAAATGTGTAAAAAGAAATGTTTTAATGTACGTTATTTAGAAAGTTAGGGCATTTGTGGGGTGAGGTGATCTTTTTATAGTGTCGAACTGAGGTAAATGAGCAGTGGCACGGGAGGAGGATCCGCTGCATGCAACCATTTCATGGATGATTTCATCCACTTGTTTATGATTTGACGTCTGAGGGTGTTGTTCAAGGACATTTCGATGTAGCATTTCTGCTATCATCTGCACTCTGCATGTGTAATGTCTCTCTGCACTCCATTCTGGTGACGGAGCCTTGAATTTATGATGGGGTCACCTGTGCATTCTTTCATTTACAGATTTCACTTTCGACTATGTTAGAAATTCAAACCAATGAACTGCAAGGCACCATTTTAGCATTAATGGTAACTGGAGGGCTGAAGCTGAAGATTGAACACAAGCATTTTGATAGATAGAGTTAAAGGTTCTTGTCCCACAAGAGAGCTTGAATTTTTGTATGCATGTATGCATTAAGTATAATATCAACAGTTATAATACAAAAACTAATAATAACACAATAGTGCTCTGGCTAATACTACTTGTCAAATCAATTCCCACTGCAGCTGTCTGGCCATTCATTATGCTGCTAAAGTAAAACTAAGAAAAGGAAGACAGAGAGCCGAATTCAGGAATCGGGTATCTGCTGAACTCACAAGAGGGGACCAATGATTAAGAAATTGATTTAGACAGTGTTTCACAAAACTGATAATGAACTTCTGCCTCAACAACTCACAAAAATCTGAGAATCTTTAAGGGAGTCTGGCACTTTCAACCTCCATTACAAAGGAATACATTGCAGTTATAATGCTCTTTAGGTTGTGCCCCTGCTGCCTTTATAGTGTGGTCCACCAATAACACAATGTACAGAGTCTCTCTCTCTCTCTCTCTCTCTCTCTCTCTCTCTC
>CAEMYA010000267.1:513044-524580 GCA_903131615.1 Diplodus sargus
CTCTCTCTCTCTCTCTGTCTTTCCAAACAATTACCTCTGTGAGTGTGCATATGTGTGATTACAGTGTTTGTGCCTTGAGTGGGCTGACTGAAGGTCTGAGTGCATAATTCTCAATGAATATGCATTGTATGAAGGCATGTATACAACAGATGTGTGTTTTGTGTATTGATGTCGTGCGGGGATTATGCCCACTCAGTTTTATTTCTGGACACCCAAACAAAAGCAGGCGAGAAAGCTAACAGTGTTTGCAGCTAATGGTAATGTAAAGCTGTACCGAGCCACGATGGTGCCACTAATGGCAGCATGCAAACATGCTTACAATAAAGATGCCAACATGTTGACATTTAGCAGGTGTGATACTGACGTTGTTATGATGATGTGGTTGTCTTAATCGAGTGAATTAAAATGTGAACATTTGTTTCCAAGCAGTTAGTGCAAGTGGGACTGATGGGAATGCAATTAGTATTCACTATAACCTGCAGATACTTATCACATGAGTTTCTGCTGCCGTATCACCAGACTACAGAGCAGTTTTTTTTCTGAAGGTTGTGAGACCCTGAACTCATCCTTGAAACTCCACCATTAACAATGGTTTATTTTTACAGCTCAATGCTGTTTTATTCAACAAGTTATAGAATGTTTGTTTTGTAGGAAGCTTAAAGGGATGAGAACTTGCATTTCATTGAACAACCCCTGAGCTGACAGATTGTCCAAAAACATTGATAATAATACAGACAACTGCCCAATATCTTTCAGTGATACTAGCCAGTATGGATAGGTGGCGCAGAGTGATTTAATATAAGGTTAGGTATGCTTGCTGTCTTGTTTTCTTGACAGAGCCCAACAGATTATGAGTCATAACTGGTATGAAAATTAAGTGTCTTTTTATTGAATATTTTCTAATAATATCTTGAACAAATGTGTGACACTTTGATTTTCAAAAATTAAAACTCTCAAACCACATTAAAAAATGATTTGGTGACCCCCCTAGGATTAACCCTGAGGTCCCCCTAGGAGTCGCGGACCCCTGTCAAAGACTGACGTTGCAGAATCTTAAATAAATGAACGTTCCATTGTATCACGAGTGAAGGTCAGGGGATCATCACAGTCGGTAGGGTGCATCATCTGGGGACCATGAATGTCTGTGCACCTTTGACAAGAAGTCCGAACCTAAATAGTGGATCAACGAAATGATGTATGTTTTCTATCTGTGGAGTTCAGCTGCTAGCAGTTCTAAAAATGCTGGTCTCTGTGGGTTTGTCTGCGAATTCTGCCATGAGTTTTTGAGTAAATACCAGAATTAAAATCCCCAAGATTCAATGTTAAAGTAAGTGTTACCGTGGCTACCATTTTGCTCACACTCAGCTTTACCTTCCTTCCTGAATCTCTTCCTTTCCCCCCCTGTGGCACTGTTGTGCAGGAAAGCTTTATTCCACTAGAACCCATTAGAGGCAGACAGCTGGCTTTCACGCCTGTCACGCCATGAATGTGTATGTATATACATTGTCTGTGTGTACGTGCAGGGACGGCGTGTGGGATCAAGGCATTATAGCTTTCTGAATCTGCATTAGTGTGTGCGTGTGTCAGCCTTCATGCTTCTCCCACTAAAGCTGCAGCCTGCTTACCTATTCCCCTCCTCTGCCCATTCATCCTCGCCTCTAAATCTGCTCTGATGTGCGGGCCACAGTGGATGTAGTGTGACTCGCGGCACAGTGGTGGCCATCATTGCTTTCCACCTATTATGAATCAGGCATCCACTGGTACTGCTGTCATCATCACTCTGTCTCAACTGTTGTACAACAGAAGTGAGCAGCCAGACTGTACGACAAGCCTCGTAGCCCTCCATTAGCTAGTTGCCACATCATCTCTGCACACTTGGACAGCTGAGAGCAAAAATAGAGATTTGGAATTAGGATGCTTTAGGGCAGTGCACCACAGGGACTTTTTTTTTCTGGCTCCCTTTTCATTCCCAACACCTCTTCTTCTCAGAGCTCATACCTGAACAGTACCAGCATCCATAGCTAAACATTTAACATCTGCATTAAACATGTTCCTAACCACAAATATGATGACATCTGTTTTCTAAAATAAGTCAGACCCCTCTGCTCTTGAGATTAGCAGCTTAGTTAGGTACTCGTGACTCAATTCTTTGGGCCAAGGACAGCAAAAACAACAGCATTAGTCATTTGTTCAGTAGCTTTAAACAGCATTTGTTTCTGTTTCAGAAAACCATTAACTGTTGGGGTGGCCCATAGCCCTTGTGCAAAAGCTGGCACCGAAGCAGCGGCTTATTTCAAACCTTCAAGTTTTCTCTCTTTTGCTGAACAATGACGAGCTTAACTGCCTCTTAAATTCTAAATCCCTTTGGCTGAAACCTGGTTGAGGTGACTCCCTAGTGAGCCAAGGTCCCATTCCTGGCAACATCTGTGACTAGCTCCGTGGCTAATTGAGCCATGAGTCAATTACAGTAGATACGGTAACTAACTACAACCAAGGACAGCTGGCAAAAAGCAGCAGTTGTCAGTAGCTCTGCTGGCTATATTTACAGCAGTACCTTCAAAGTTTTTGCAGCGTAGTGGTGCAGTGGTTAGCACTGTTGACTCACAGCAAGAAGGTCTTGCCTTAAAATCCCACTGGGGCAGGACCTCTCTCTGCAGAATGCATTTTCCCCCCATGAGGGTACTCTGGTTTCCCCAAAACATTGGTTGAAGACATCAATGCCCAATAAGGTTGATTCTTCACTCAGATCCATTGTCTAGGTCTATGTTGTACATTGTACGATATGTGATCAGACAAATTCTTGTCTTCTTTATACAAATTCCACCTTTAAAGACCATAAGAACCTTATTTTAAGGGGTTAAGTGACTAATGACTGCCCTCTCTCACAAAGTCCGAAGTGGCTTAACATTTGTTGTAGAAGCACAAGGCCTCTTAGAGAAGAAGTCAAGGTAGATGGTCGGACCTAAAAATTATTTGACTTTGGTGGTCATGGCTCTTACCAACATTCACACTGGTTTCTGTCTTTGTAACCATGACAGTGGTTCTGTACTTGTAACCAAGTAGTTTTAGTTGCTTTATCTGAACCCATTCACATATATGTTTGGAGGCAGCACAACAGGCTGTAAACACAACATTGGCTTATATTCTACAGTTGAGATACGTTAGCAGTAAATGGCCTAATTGCATTTTCAGAGCACACAGAGCGACATTAGCATTTATATGGAGTTGTTCTCTCTGACGAATTTTTAATATTCACTCTTCTTTCAGCACTGTTTTGATTATGATTATTATTACAATTCCTGTGTAATATATCCGGTCCTTCGTCCTGCTTGTTCTTATCTGCTAAAGTCTCCGTTGTTTGCCAGCTAGTCACTAAACTTTGTATTTGGCAAGGTAGCATACAGTTGTTTTTTCAGAGTTTTTTCTCTTCAACCAGGTGCCTGCTGCTTGAAAGAATCCTGGCAAGTGAACAAAACTGTAAAGTTGTTAGACCAAAACAAAGAGCTGAAAGACACTACATTGAGCCGATTGGAACATGATAACTGTCTCTTAACTCATAACTAAGACTGATTCCTTTCACACTACACTTGGCCCTAAATTCCACCAGATCTGTGTTTAGTCTGTCTCCGATTCGCCGCGTTGCGTATCTACTCCGTTGCAGCTCTGGCAGTCCAGACTGTTCCACAACAGATACACAGGGCTTCTATTTCTGCCAGATGCCAGGGCACAGCGCATCAGTGCAGCCAAATTCAACACAGAGCAGACAGGCAGTGATACACTGAAACTGGTTCAGACACTGACATCTGGTTAATTTTCATACAAAAAATGTCAAAAAAGAGACACATTTAACCACTTCTTCTAATCCTTCAATTGGCAACACTAAACATTTGTCAATTTGTTGTTGTGTTAATCACGCATGATTTTGTAGTTATCATGGGAACTCATAGAGGAGCCATTCCGCAACATACATGCAACAAGTGGAATTCCCAGGTTAGTCATCTGACCCACTGTTGATCTAAATAAAATTGCTTAAACTTCACTAAAGTTACATTATACCAAAACTTCTGGCTATATTAAATATTGGTATAAGGATTTGATTGGTATGTCCTTTCAGGTTTAGAAAGTTTAAATGACCCACCACTGATATATATCTCACACATTTTGGGATCCCAAGAAAAGTGACTGTTCTCTCTCTGTAAGAAAGTAAAACAGGTGTAAACTGACATTGTTCATCTCCCAGAAGCCTTTTTCTGGGAAAGTGTAGTGTATGGTTGGGTGTGCATATCATATGACAGCAGCACAAAGGCCGCTCTTACAAACATGAATTTAATTTGGATTCATTTTGGCAACCCTGAATTTGTGTTTTAATTCTGGTTCTCTGGGTCAAATCTTGCCACTAGGGGTGCCAGACAGAGAAGAAAAGGACACCAGGTGCCCTCATTAAATAATGTTGGAAAATACATTTTGAAATATTTCAAAAAATCTTTCAATGTTTATACATTTATATATTTGTGTATTTTTATACATAAACAACTTTAAAATCAATATTTGGGAAAGAGTATTTCAGTGGTTTCACCTCATCAAAGGTCAGAATGCCTCTGTAAAAGTAAGTTTTTTATTTATATAATAATACTGTTTTACTGCTATACTATAAGTTAAAACACATTTTCCTATAAATACATAACAATTGCAACCAGTTGTAATGTCGATGTCGAAATATAAATAGATACGTTAAAATATATACTGGAATAAATTAGTGAGCATATTATTAATCATGTGGCAGTGCAGTCATTGTTGTTGTTGTTGTTGTTGACCAAATATCTAAAGGTGTCTGTATAAATGAGTGTGTAGTTCCGGCCCCGGAAAACACAGTCTGTTTGCTGTAATCTGTTTATATCACCTCTGATAGTTCTAACGCCATTAATATGAAGACGACATTAACTTTTAATCAAGAAGCAGCCCACTTTTGCATCTTCTCCCTCAGGTGGCTGAAGCTAGAACTTACCAGGCAGTAAGAGTCCAACTTCTCCTTGTACTTTTATTGAGATGGCGGCATCCTCCGTCAAAGGCTGGTCCCCTGCCTCCTCGCAAGCCAAAGCTAAGCTCGGGCATATTGTCTGCACCGCTGAGCAGGTGATTGGCTGTCAAATGGTCTCCATGAAGAAGCTGCACGATGCTGATGGCTCGCAGGATTGCTGTCACAGCACACCTAGGAAATCTGTTCAAGAGGCTTCCCCCTGGGAGATGCAACAGGACTGTAATCTTCTTCCTCCCAAGAGCTGTCATCTTATTCAACCAGTCCTGCAAATACTTTACCACAATGCATCCACAGCCCAGCCTGGGGACTGACAGAAACACTAAACTGTTGCTGATTCGTGCTGGTCCATCCAATTTATTTTAAGTGTTTTTAGCACAGTTTTCTAATCTTTACAATGTCAAGGGAACCAGGCTCCTTAATGCGCCATATGCTGCTGTTAAATGGCACAACTGGGGAGCAGAAGATCCTTTGAAATCTATGTCAGTCTAGTGATACATGTATATGTTATCAAATACTCCATGTTGGTGAAGTAACACCCTGCCGAGAGTCCTATATAAGACTTACTTTGAAAGTTGGCAGCTAAAATAAGTAATTCTCTGATTCTGACAGAGAAGCTTTTCTGCATGCCAAAATAAGGTGCCTGCTGCATAGATCCCCACACGCAGACAAATTTGTGACAAAAAAAGAGGGAATTTTGAAATATATTGTCAGGAAATCTTAACCTTGTTCTCTATTCAGCTGCCAAAACAGTGAGGAGAAATCTGGTAAAGTGAACAGGGCTTGTGTTATAGTACAGCTTCATTCCCACAGAGAATGAAGAGAGACAAACGCTAGATTCTTTTTAGATTTAGAGACTTAGAGACCTTATTTGTCATTGTACAAAAATACAACGAAATTTCAAGTACTGGGCTCAAAATGCTTATATAAGTAGATAAAACAGATAATATATCCTAAAAATTGCTTTTGTTCATCATCCGTTTCCTCACACATACTCTCATTCGTGCCAGTTTGCTAACGTATCTGAAACACATGTTCCATGACAGTAAAGTGCATTTGCATTTTAGTGTTGACGTGTGTTTCGGGGGTGAGTTCTTAGGTCTGAGTTCAGTATGATGATGGCTTCTAAAAACAGTTTGACGAATCTTGTGGTGCGTGTTTTGATGGATCTGTAGTGTTTACTGGAGGGCAAGAGTTCAAACAGGTGATGGGCGGGGTGGGATGAGTCCTTCAAGATGTTGTGAATTTTCTGCAGGCAACGGGAGGTGAAGATGTCATCCAGGCAAGGTAGCTGTTTGTTAATGATGTTCTGGGCAGTTTTAATGACCCTCTGCAGGGACTTTTTATCTGCTGCAGAGCTGCCACGCGTGAGGATACTGTCGATAGAACAGCGGTAGAAGGACTCCATAAGTTGTTGTGACAGGCATACCTTCTTTAGCAGCCTCAGAAAGTGCAGTCGCTGTTGTGCCTTGTTATCAAGCGCTGTGATGTTTGTTGTCCATGTGAGGTCCTCAGAGATATGTGTGCCCAGGAATTTGAAGCTAGACACTCTCTCCACCCTCTCCCCGTTGATGTCCAGTGGCGAGTGGACATCCTGCTTCTTCCTGAAGACCATAATGAGTTCTTTTGGGGTTTTTTGGTGTTTTTTTGGTGTTAAGTGTGAGATTGTTCTCTCTGCACCACTCTGTCAGCCTCTGTAGGCAGACTCATCGCCTTTGGTGATCAGCCCCACCACAATCGTATCATCCGCAAATTTGACTATGGTGTTTGTGTTGTGGGATGGGATGAGGTCATGTGTATACAGAGAGTAGAGGAACGGGCTCAGCACACAGCCTTGTGGGGCCCCTGTGCTGAGTGTCAGAGAAGAGGAGAGATGCGTGCCCATCCTGACTGACTGTGGACGGTCTGTCAAGAAATCCTTAATCCCAAGGCAGATGTTGTGTCGTACACCCAGGTCGGGCATCTTGGAAAACAGTCTGCAGGATTGCAGAGCTGTAGTCCACGAACAGCAGCAGCCGTGCATACGCCCCTTGTTGTTCCAAGTGATGCAGTACAGTGTGGAGGACAGTGGAGGTGGCGTCGTCCGTTGACCTGTTGGCTCTGTATGCATATTGGTGGGGGTCCAGGGTGGGTGGCAGAGCAGCCTTGATGTGTTGCAGGACCAGCCTCTCGAGGCACTTCATGATGACAGGCCAGTGCCATTACTACGATTATTTAAAAATATTATGTAAGCCCAAAGCAACATGACGTCATAGTAAAGAGAGGCTTTTTTTCTGGGTTTCTGGCTCGTTGCACTGTACTTGTCCTCTGTGAGGGGGGCGGGTAGAGAGGCGAGCTGCCTGAATCTGTCCGGACCGAGACCCCAAGTCCAGGAGAGAGATTTACTGATACTGTAGCGGAATCACAAGGGTGATGGCTCTAGCAGTTGGTTTGACCATGTTGATAAGTGGTCTTTATGCTGGAGTCAAAAACAGGGTTATGTGGTCAGATTATCCTAGATGTGGAAGAGGTGATGCTTTGAACCCATGCTTGATGTTACTATAAACATGGTCAAGTGTGTTTTTTCCTCTTGTGGGACAGTGGACATGTTGGTGGAATTTTGGGAGTACAGTTTTTAAGTTTGCTTTGTTAAAATCACCTGCTATTACTAAAACCCTGTCAGGATGGTCCCACTGTTGTTTGCTAATGGCAGTTAGCAAACAGCCCAAGGCTGTTGTGGTGTTGGCATCCAGAGGTATGTAAACAGCAGTGATTGTGACAACTGTAAACTCTCGTGGCAGATAGAAGGGGCGACATCTTGTTACTCCAAGTCCGGTGAGCAGTAAGTGTCAGTCATCACAGCGTTTGTGCACTAGTTGTTACTTGAGTAAACACAAAGCCCCCCTCCTCTGCTCTTACCAGAGTCTGATGTCCTGTCGGCTCAGTGTGTTAAGCGGCCTGCTTGCTCTATAGCCTCAGTCGGAATGGTTGGGCTGAGCCACGTCCCCGTGATTACCATAACAGCAGTCCAGTCCTTTTTTGCATGGATATGGTAAGTTCCAGCTACTCAATCTTGTTGGAAAGTTATCTTGCATTTGTGACGAAGAGGCTCGGCAGTGAAGGTTTGTGCCGGTTTCTGCCTAGCCTAGCTTGTATTCCGGATCCCATTTTATAAAAAACATCCCATTTTATAAAAAAACTCAAAATGGATTGTCTCTTCCATGGGTCCAAGGTTTGTTGTTTTCCTATTGTCGCTGTATTTGTCTTATTTAGGATAATGAGACAAACACACCGTTACTAAAACAATTTTCAGAGCAACTTTTTTACATTAGGATATGTCAAAAACTATCAAAAGTATATCAGTATCAGAATCAGATATCCTTTAATGTTCCGCAAACGGGGAAATTTGTTTGCCACAGCAGCGATAGCATATTACAAGAACAGAAACCAATATCAAAAATAAGCAATAAAATTAAAAAGGGAATAAGGAACTGCGCTACCTCTCCTTCACACACTTGGTGTGTATCAGTCTGTTGCTGAAGGAGCTGCCCAGTGCTGTGATAGTGACCTGCAGGGGGCGGGACTCTTGCACCAGCTGCGATGACAGCTTGTCCATCATCTTGCTTTCTCCCACCACCTGCACTGAGTCAAGAGCATCCCAGGGTGGAGCCGGCCTTCTTGGTAAGTTTATCAAGTATAACAGACATGAACTATCTTTAACAGAAAAATACCAAAATTGACTATTTGTTTCACAGCTTATAAATCCTGTTAAGTTAAATGAGGTGTAAGCTGACATTGCTCCTAACTTGGGTGTGAGAAGATTGGGGTGTATGGTTGGGTGTACACAGCATATGCCAGCAGTACAAAGGTCACTCTAACCAACATGAATTTCATTTTGGTTGACAAAGAAAAAGTTCAACCTTTAGATGACTGATGATTGCCAGTGACTCCCAAAACATAAAAACGTTTGTACCATTCCCCTAAAAAACATGACTTAAAGTGATAGTTAGGGTCTGTTGATGTGGGATTGTATGAGGTACTTATCCCAAGTAGATGACTGTCAGCTCTCCCCGTGTGAATAAGCAGCAGGCATCACCCACAGGATGATTTCCAAGCATTTCCAAATACACAAAGACTGAATTGACGAACACATGTTGCAAACATTCACAGGTCATGTTTACTTGCTTACTAGTGACAGTGTTGACAAAGTGTTACTCTTACAGCCAGGAGCATATGGTTACTGTAAAGTTAGGTAAGGATACATTACTGTCGTCCTCATCTCTAGACCTTTATAAAAAATTAAACATTAGGTTTAAACACAAACAATAAAGAGTAAATCCAGCCTACAGCAATCAAACAGGATTCATTGTCACTGCCAGCTCAACTTGCGACCTTGCAGTAGCACAATGTGCTGCCTCCATGACGCACCAAACCCCCAGCTGCTTCTTTTCACCTGGCAGCCATGTGCTTCACCAGGAGTCTGTACATGTCTAAGGTTCCCACCACCCCAGTTTAATCCTTCACTGTGTGCATCATCAGCTTCCCATCCCCGAATAGAATTGTGCTCGGTGGAGCTCATAACCAAACCGGAGGTACTGCTGCTGGGAATCTGTGGAAATGGACAGGAGCATTAGCCCTGCTCCGTCTCTGCATTCCAGCAGCGGTGCCCACAGAAATTTCTCACAGGGGTGACCTCCCATGACCATTGAAAATCCTGGTGTGGTAGAGAGGGAATCAGATATTGATATACTATTTTACTGTATGGTTAAGGTTCCTTGTAACATGTCACCTGCTGATCCTGGGTTTAGTATCTGAAGTATCAATATCTGGACCCAAGATCTTACAGTTCAGTAGGATTCACTCATTTTTCAGTTTCATTCCCAACTCGACAAGTACTGCTAATTTACGCAATGGTCCAGGCCTTCCACCCCAAAGCGTCCGTCATGGTCCTGTCATTTTAGTTTCTGTATGTCTGTTTATTTGTTTTCTAGGTTTTGAGGTTTATATTGTTTTCTTGTTCCCCCCCTCTTGTTTTTTTTCACAGGCCTGATTTTCCCTCCACACCTGTCTTATATCTGTTTGATCAGCCCAGCTCTGTTACCTGTATTCTGCCCCGGTCCGCCTCCACTCCACACCTGCGCTGCATCTCCCTCATCAGCTCTTCCCTCCTCCAGTGTTTTTTCCGTTCATTTCCCTCACCTGTGTTTCTCCGGCTCACTCCCCCCTGCACCTCATCCCCTTGTTTGGTTTAGCAACTAAACCAAACAAGGGGATGAGGTGCAACAGCCTTCGATACAAACTAAACTTTAGTTTGTATCGAAGGCTGTGTTGTTCCTTCACTCTTTGTTGGTCTGTCTGCTCCGTTTCTGTTATCCTGCTGTTCTGTTTCCCTGATGTTCCTCTTTTGTTTGCCTGTTCCTGGTATTTCTGTGATCATATTAAACCACGCCCAGTGAATTTCCTGCCTGCCGTCTCACGCATTTGGGTCCACCTTCTCTGCTTCACTATGACATCATCAGTATATAACAAGCTGGGAATGAGACTTAAATCAACTTTTCTCGCAAATAGGACTGTAAAGGATGAGATGTAAGACGTTTTTATTCATACGATAGAACTGTTTCTCTCAGATTTTGAGCATGATCTGTTCAAATCTGTGTCAGTGAGCGTTTCTACTTTATCAAGATCATCATCCACCTGACAGGTGTGGCAGATAGGATGCTAAATGAACACCATGATAGATTTACAGGTGTTAAACAACAAAAGACATGTATTATAATATCATAAATATTATCATAATGTATTCTTCTCTGGAGAGAAAGGTGTGGGGGGAATGTGGCCACAGCCCCTTGTTAACACACTCTTCAACGAAATACGCCCCGAGCAGACCCGCCGGGGGAAAGTCGAGTCACATCTCTCGAATGCAGAATCTCAAATGTACGCCTCCGAGGGCCTCGGGTGACCCGTCCCTCATTTGCATGACGGTATTCAGGATAATGGATTTCATTCTCGAACGTGTCACAATTGGCTGAGCTCAGCGCAGGTTCCCCCCTGGCATTACCTTACCTCTCCTCACACTCTCCCCACAGACAAACCGTCTAATCCAAGCTCAGCCTCCTCCCTCCAGTCCTCGTGCTTTGTGAGAAATGCTGCGCGTGGGACTGCTTTTTTCTCTCCCTCCACTGTATCTCTCTATCTGTCCCTCTCACATGCACATGAACACACAACTCTTTTCTTTTCCTGTCTCCATTCTCAGTGAGACACCTAGGAGTCCTTTGTTTGGTTCCTCAGGCTCTGACACTGGCAGCCGTTATGAGCCAGAGGAGAAGCACTTTAGAGCCTCATCCAAAGGTTGACTGAGTTAACTATAAAACTCTCTCCCTCCTTCTCTCTCTCCATCTGTCTCTTCTACCCCCATCACTCCTAAAACTCTTCTTTTGCCTCTTTTATTGTTGTTCTCTCACATCACCAACAGACAACCATCGCACATACACACACACACACACACACACACGCACCCACACA
>CAEMYA010000267.1:524615-567088 GCA_903131615.1 Diplodus sargus
ACACACACACACACACACACACACACACACACACACACACACACACTGTAATGAAACTCATGAATCAAATAAAAAACAACCACAACTGTAAAATAGAGGTGAGTGTTGACTCTAAGACAATGACAACACAGACCAGGGTGATTAACCTACAGAGCACATGCCAAATGCTATGTGTGCATATAGACGAGCAGGCTGAGAACTGTCAAATACACTCCCTCCATTCTATATGTAAGGGATAAGACCTTCGAGGTTTTATTATCTGGAATGAATGGGATGCACTTCTGAGGGCTCTGTCCTCCACGTAGTCCATTTTTCCTGGATAATGGACATCTCGAAGGGCATTAACCCGCTTATAGCACGGCCGCTTGCCCAAGAAAAAAAAACATTAAGTTCATTAATTGTTGTTTTAATGAGTTGGGATCAAAATCTTTATTTTCTATTTTTTTCCACAAGCCAGAACTCCCTTTCCTTAGCAACAGGTGAGAATTTGAGCGATAGCCTGAACAATCATTACAAACCTACAAGCTTCTTGTGCAATGGAAACATTGTTCAGCACTCCAGTACATAGGACCAACCTTAGCAAAGTGAGATAAACCAGTCCGCTCAGCTCGAAGAACCCTTAGCCAGTAAGCTAACATTATGCTAGTAAGATTCAAAGTCAACACTGTATAGGGTCAACGAACAGTAAATCTAAAAGGGGTGCAAAAGTGTTTTGTTATATAAAGTATAGGTGGTGATGGTGAGCACTATAGTAGGTACAGCAAGATCCAGTGATGTGCAGGTCAGGGTTGTACAACACCCGCACCCACCCCATCCATTATGACAGCCAATCCACACCCGACCCACAAAAATATGTGCTCATTTTTCATTCTTTCAAGTTGTTGAGGCCAATACCGATTAGAGTGTAAACAGTTCTGATAGCGGCGAGATCTCAGCTGGATAAACAGAACAATTGTTTAAGAGCAGCACAACGAGAAAACATCCACAACAAATGTACAACTGAAGGAGTGACAACATGGAAACACAATGAGGCCTCAACGATTTTTGCGGTGGTACATTTCAAGGAGTCCACTGAAAATGTCTTGTTTTTTTCTTTTTACCTACACTTTAGTAATAATGCTTCTGTTTAGCATGCTCAGAAATGTCAACAAGCTAACTGTCATTCTGGTAACAAATATTAGCTTGTTTAGCCCGATGTAAACATGTCACGATGATAGGCACAACAATGTGACTGTGGCAACTTTTGTATCGGCCTGTGCAAAAAGTGAAATGATTGAACATTTTCAGCTCTACTAACTACCAACCATCAGCAGCTATGAATCATTTTGCTTCCCTTTTTAAACATACTTGAATGTGCTTCTCACAGCACCACACACACATACACAAAAGACAAACTAAAAATGACTGCATGCTTGTACATGTATTGGTAAGCTTCTGTGTCTGATTGCTGTGCACCTGCACACTCACAGGTGTGATTACCCTGACAACCAGCAAATGTTAGCTATCATCTCCTGTCAACCCGACTGTAATGGGAAATGGAGAAGTGTGAGCCGTGAGCAACCCCATTCCAGCCCCTCCAGCAGCCCGTGAGAAACCGATGCTCACTGATCTGCAGTGTCTCTCTACCCCCCGCTCAGCATGCTGCTGTGCCAGTCTCACTTCCACCGTACATCAGCCAAACTGTACCCCACAATGGTACTGCCTCCATTACAGCAAGCCACAGTGATCATCACTGCTAACAGGAACAACTGAAGCCAGGAAGTATGTGGGGGCATTTTTTTTTTTATCGCTATTGGAGACAGAGGACACTTCTAACCATGACAGTGCTCCGTAAAAATCACACTTTCATAGCCATATGCACCAAAACATAGAGTTAATAATAGGATAGGATACATAATAAATGATATAACAACAAAAGACTGCACATCATGACAACATCAGGTACAGGAAACCATCCCACTGCACTGGTGGAGAACCATAGCAGAGTCAATCGGTCTGACGTGCTATCCTTCCCAAACCCTCACCTGCTACAAACTCAGGCGCTGTTCAGACCTGGCATTAAAGTCTGTCCGGAGTGATCCGATCACAAGGTGACAGCTCGAACTACAGGACTCAACCGCCCCGAAGACGCATTGAGGATGCATTTGAGATCTGATCACTCTAAGCACAATTGATGGGCCGCCTAATGTCCTCTGTGAAACAAGGAGGAGAAGCCACAACAACAGGCAATTTGGATTACGTGCTGTCTGAATTTACATTTGGTTCACTGTGAATAACATGTTCACAGCAGATGTTTGTGAAAACACTTTCTGTTTTACCTTACCACTGAACTAGCACCTGCAATATCCCCAGACTCCCTTCGCAACTTGGGTAATTTTGAGAATTGCTGAGTGAGAGGAAACTTAGTAAACTTCGTGAAACAGAGACTTAAGTTGACCCACTTGAAAGACATCAAAGCCCCCCTGCAGGTTGGTGGATTACAATGTCAATGCTGGACTGACCACATCCAGCTACACTGTCATCTGCCTCATCTGGGACTGGTGCAGTCTTAACAACGTCGAGCTGAACAAACAACAATCTCAAAATTGTGAAAATGGCTCACACACACACATACACACACACTGCCCCCCATCACTATAATCAGCAGCCCTGTGTCAACTGTGGAAGCCTTCATGTTTCTGGGATCCATTTTGAGGTGTTCAACATAGACCGAATCATCAAAAAGGTCCAACAGATGATTTACCTCCTCTGCAAACTCAGGCATTGCAATCACCCAGTCTGTTCTCTGTTCATCCATCACTGTCTGGTTTGGATCAGCCACGAAACAGGACAGAAACAGATTAAAACAGACAGACAGGACTGCAGAGAATATCACTGGTGCCAGCCTGCCCTCCGGTCTGGACATATAAACGTCCAGAGTTAGGAAACATGCAGGAAGCATCACTGCAGACCCATCACACCGTGGACATAACCTTTTCCTCTTCACAGCTTGGACACAACCTTTTCTTCCTGTCCTGATGGATTGTAGTGGATGGCGATTTGTAATAAAAAGTAAAACAAAAAAACAAAAAAAACATAAAATGGCTTCATCTAGCTCATCCCATCTAATCCAAGTTTCTGAGTCCTGAGATCCCAAACTGAAAGACCTTAAATTTAAAAGCTGTTATTTACACAATTTTGAAGCTGAAATCTTCACTCTAGCCACAGAGCTGAAAGCATTAGCATCCACCCAGCCTGAAGTGCATATACTAACTCAAACATATGTGCCTTTTTGCCATGCATTTTTTTTACGGCTATACGGTAAAAAGGTGTTCACCAAACACTCGGACCGCACGGAGGGATTCAACAGAGGTGTTAAGGTCAGGACGAGGAGCGATTAGCCAGAGTTGTAGCCTGTCTGGGTCATGTAGAGATAGTCCGTGGGAAGTCATGCATTGGTGACTTCCCACGAAGAAGAACATGCCTTTTTGTTCCTGCATCAAAGCCTCTTGGAAAAGAACATAACATAATTGTATATCTATATATATCGCTGCGGCTGAAAGAAGCTACAATGGTTAAATAATAGATCAGAGGCAGTCATGAAATCCGACAGAGTAACTTGTTGCTGCAACCTCAGTGGAGTTCTTTGTTTTGTGGGTGACGCAAGCTTCTGTTAAAATGTAAACTTTAGAATGTGCAGAGCTTTCATCTCACAGCTCATGGACTACACACAGGGTCCAGCTTGTGCACCCACTTCAAACAACACCTTGAGCATAGCATCTATGGTTAGGACTTTAGCTTAAAAATGGTGTAAATAGCATATATTATATCAGTTGGGACTAGTGGGGCTTCTGGATTAGTCCAGACAAGTTCTATTGAGCCATTTTATGTTTTGCCTTTAAAAAAAAGTCCTCATCTACTTCAGTTGTTCAGGAGAAACTCTGTTTCGGGGTGAAAATCCAGAAATGTTTTGTGGGATACAAGGAGAGGAGATGATGACTGAGTTTGGGTGAAATGTTCCTTTAAAGTCAGAATATGTTTCTTGTGAGTCCCCCTGACTTTATGTGAGTGTCCATTTATATTCACATCACAGTAAAGATGGAGTGAGTTATTCTGGAGAAAAACAGGTAGATGTTTAGTCTCAGTCCCAGGTGTGTGCCTTTAGTGTAAAGCTAATTTGACTGATTTTGTTCGGGGTTTGTTGTGTTAAAGGGGCTCTGTGGAACTTGTGAAACATCGTACTGGAAGTGGAGCATTAGTTTATGTTAGCAGACTCCAGTTCTTAACATTAGTTTGAGTTTTTGGGTGAGCTGTTTCCTGTTTTATTTTGAAGTTCTGTCCTCATATGTCAGGTTTTGCTTTGCACTTCCTACCTTTGTCCTTTTCCCTGTTCAGCTATGTTTAATTTCTTAATCGGACCTGTCTATTTAAGCCTGTGTTTCTCTGTCAGTTTGTCTGCTGTCGTAATACATCTCCTACGTTCCTGTTCTGTATCCCTGCGTCAGTCCTGTGCTCCTCATGTTCCCAGGGCTGCTTTGCTTTGTACCCTTTTTAGTTTTTGTAATTTTTGGTCTTCTTAATTCTTGAACTTGCTTGCTTCATTTATTTTTATTTCCTTTCCTACTTTTGTCGACTTTTGTTCCTTTACCCGCTTACCTCGCCATGGCTTGTGTTTGGGTCCCTTTTCAACACTTTTAGCGACTATTGCTCTCTGAGACGAGGCACTCCAGAAAAAAGTCACATTCTTTGAACTTTGGTCTTATTTCCATGTCATGTTACAATCTGCTCACATATGACCAATAAAAAAAGTGACTAATATGTATTTAATTTGAGCAAAAAATGAAGGCAACAACTGTGACCAAGTTTAATGGAGGACAAATGTAGAAGCCATTTACCCACCTACTACAAAGTCAACTTAAAACCTCACGCTGTACGCGGCATTCACTTAAACCTAAAAAAATCCTGTCATAGTTGGTGTGCTCTGTGGATTTCCTGCTGTCTGTCTGTCCCTCAAGAAAATAAGTTTCTCTGACTGTTGATCCGCGGAACTATTGTAGAACAGGGACTTGTTTGAAGAGATTCAAGGCAATCAACCTTCCTTGCTACCTATTGGCTATTCCAACCAAGCATTACATTCACACACAGAGAGAAAGAAAATGTGCAATTACTCTCGCATCATCTCACTGAAGAGGAGAATTGATGCTGCCAAAGTGTAAAAGGAAAATCAAGTCCCCCATCCTGTCGGAAACTCGCAGGGAGAGGAGATGTCGCAACGATGAGACAGACAATCAATCAAAGAACGGAAAAATGAAAGGAAGAAGAGGAAGAGGGCATATCTGATTTAGCAAATGACACTTGATTTGAAAGGAAAAGAAAGGAGAGGCTAAATGAACTTGAGAGTGCCGGCAGGATGGAGTGATGTAACACGTTTCTGAAAGCAGGGGAAACATGTAATCAGAAGCTGTACTTAGATTTTCTTTTGCTTCTGTTTCATTTGGTCAGTGCTTTTGTCTACAATTTGAGATTTGACTTGGTTGGTGATCAGAAAACAACAGTGTGCCACAAAAGAGCATGACTAAATATATTAAACTGAAACCCATCGATCTTCTACCGGACATGAATTCAAAGGGAAAATCACATTCAATATGGAGAGTGACTACGCACTGTTTCCTCAGTGTGTAAAAGGCCTGCTCATTTTCCACCTGACAGTTTATACATTTGTTAGGGATATTAGGGGTAGATTCACGACTTAGAGTGTGTGTATGCATAAAAACAGAAATATGCATATACGTTCTTTTGGTCAGATTTGTTTAATTTGTTAAGTGTGTGCTCCTTATTCTAACATAAATCGCAATCATTGAGGAAATGGGTGGATGTAGAAACACCCTTCAGATCACTTAGCATAATACTTCAGCATTCGTTAAACCTGCCAATGAGAAGAATGGAAAAGAAGACAAGTACAACTGGGTGTTCTTCAGCGCAGCTCTCACCACATGTGACTGTTATGTGGCTATATATAGCACCTGTACATGTACCTGTAACCCATCATCACCGTAAAGGGTTTCTCCACAGGGCTCATACTGAACAGACTTCACAAAGGGCTCAACACTTACAGTTCACGATCAAACAAAAAGATCATCAGCATGGAAGTAAAGACTTTGATGTAAGTAAAAATAATGATAAAATGGATCACTCATACAGAATTGAAATGAAGTGTATGCAGTAAATGCACCTCTCAGGATCATTTTACCCAACACTGCAACGCAATCAGTGAAATTGGCAACAGCTGAAACAATGTTTTATTTCAAAGCTGCTCTCATCAGTTAGCAGTCCTCTTCTCTCTTCTCTGGAAGACTTCCCTCCTCTCAGCCTCTTCATGAGGTTCTCTGTCCAGATTGGATGAAGTGGGAGGGATACCAGAATGTTTCTTTTAAGCAGCTTTATGTTTTACCTCTTATATTTCATGTCCACCTCCTGGCCACCTACTGCAGGTAATGCACTGACTAGGATTAAGTACCTCATACAGCTCCAATTCAAAAGACCCCAAACTATCACTTTAACTGTATATTCTTGTGAATATAATATCAGTGGTGGGTAATTCTGTTTCTTGCCCTCCTGAAATTACCATTACAGTTTTTTATTCTACTCCACTGTGCCATTCTTAAATGTGTCCAAGCCTGTAACCTCCACTTTTATATCCTACATTTTCATTTGGAAACTAGCAGAACAATGTGATTTTAAACAAAACATCCGTTTATGCTGTATTAGCTTCTAAATCACTCAGAATTCAGCAGAGGTTCCCATGCTACGTAGTATATTTGATATCAGTGCAGAGTCAGAGGGAGAGGGATAGAGAGAGTACGTCATCGTCTGATAGGAAACATACTGACCGTCTGATTCTGGCACTTCAGGTCCTGAAATCTATCAGATCAGACACTCACGTACACATGCACACACACCCACAGACGCACACACACACTCACAAACATGTGCACACAAACACAAAACACACAAAATAAAACTTGAAGGTGACTGATTTTATCAGCTCAGTACTTCAAATGAGTGTTCTGTAACCCTTGGCAATGCCAACTCACTGTGTGTGTGTGTGTGTGTGTGTGTGTGTGTGTGTGTGTGTGTGTGTGTGTGTGTGTGTGTGTGTGTGTGTGTGTGTGTGTGTGTGTGTGTGTGTTTGCCTGTGTGTGTGTGTGCATGTGTGTGTGACTAAGTGGGTGAAACTGACGGTTGCACTCATGCACATGGGATCATGAGCTGCTGGTTCTGTAATTATAAGACTTCTAATTAATTATGAGGAGAGACAGGAAGACAAAGTTTGACTTATGAATTTCCACACATGCACATCAGCACAGAGACACACACACACACAACAACAGACTATTGAGATTGTGTAGGACCTGTACAGAGCGCCAGCCTCCCAGCATGTCTAAACAAGACAGGCAGGTATAGAGTACAGATGGACCAATGCTTTACTGTGTGGTTTAATTTGGCCTCATAGACTTTTCATGACTACAACACAACTGCATGTTTTGTTCTTCTTAAAACATCTGACTTCAGCACTTTATCATTACGTTTAATTAATTACTATTAATACACGGTTTGTCTGCAGAACGCTCTTGACAACATGCTGTGACTTCTGTCTATAAGCAAAAGAAAGCTTTATTCAAAAACTCAAGTTAGGTGTGTAACAAAATCTGAAAATTGAGGGCATGCAAGTAATTTCAAAAAACAAATCACTGCTTTTTTTTATTTTTTTTATTTAACATGCATAATAAACACATTTTAGAAAAGCTGCCTGGAAATCTAACATTTAAGGCCCAAACTATCCCAAGAGAAGCCTGGGAACTTCTCAAAGGAACAGCCTCTGTGCTGGGATGGGTTATGTGTCCTATAACATGCATAAAAACAACAAAGCAACAAAGCAGCCACCATGGTGAAATACGGATATGGGTAAAGGAGACATTTCACAAGCGATTAAAGCAACATTATGTAGTAATTGGCATTTTGTGTGATAAGGCGCCCTCTACAGTTTCGGAGTGCGACACCACAGTGGTAAATACAAATCCCTGGTCTGTAACAGCTTGTCAGACGTAATGTAGGTGCCAACTACAAACAAAACTCATTACCTCGTCACAATGTTATGTGTTGAAAACTTGAATCATGAAGTAAACATGTATGTAACGCCGTGATCCTCCCCTCTCACTGATGTTACATAGTGCAGAAACAGGTGGTAGAGGGGCGGACACTACTCAGCCTATTACAAGACACTGTACCATCAACGTGCTGTTATTGAGAGGTAAAAATGTTACTAAAAAAAAGTAATCCCATTACTGTAACACTGTCCAACACTGTGGGAATCCATATTGCTTGTCAGTTCTTTGCACATCACACCGTACTGCTCTTTTAAAGGGTGACTGAAATCACTTTGCATCGGCCGAAGGGTTCATCAGGGAGCTAGAGTTCTCGATTGCTTGTGTTAAACTGCTGTTGAGAAAGCTTTATTTCAAAACCCTCTGCTCCAGTCTTTCAAATGTGTGTAAAATATTACTGAGGATTAGTCTGAATATGTTGCAGTGAAGCAAAAACTAACTCTCATTAGACTCGCACTGAAAATCAGCTGTTTAAATGAACCTCGATGGGATAACTTAACAAAGAGAAAATTTGAATAAAAAAGGCAAATAACATGCTGCATAAATGTTGGTTTTCTTTCTAGATTTTACACAGAGGGCTAGCTGTGAGGGGAAATTGCCTTACTCCGAAATCAAACTTTCAGCTTGCTTTGCCACTTAAACATCAATTGGCAATGTTCTTTACAGCTCTGGGTCCACTATCCCGTGGATAACTGAAAATCCGAACGTGGAGCACGCTACTTCATGCGGAGATATATCCTGCCGAATTTGATGAAAGGCATCCTGGGAAACAAGCCATGTCGAAGGAAAGTGGTTTCACCAAAAAGTTTGTTACATCACAAATGACTCAGCGACTGCACAATCCAACAGACATATTAACCAGCTTTGTGAGGCGTCCATTTTGGCTCCCTCTGTCCTCCTCTGATGGGTGACACATTTAAATTCTCCCCGACTGTCAGCACTCGCATCAACACTGTGTCAGCATTGTGTCCTTTCCACTGTGAACTATGAAAGAACAGCCAGTGGATTTAAATAAGCCTGTAGGGGACAAACAAGGCAAGGGGGCAGCTCAGCCAGACTCAAACACATTTGACAACTTGTCATACACATGCTGACAACAACTGTTACAAGTGTACAGTATGCTCCTCGTGTCCTGCACGAACACTACACATGCTGTGAGAGCATTCATGTCTGATGTCTGACCCCCTCAAGACACAGCTTACTTTATTTTGTCTTTGATCAGACTGGGCTAAAACAATGTGTCCTTTAATCTCATACAGTGTTATGTCTTTGTTTTGTTTTCACAATCCATATCATGAATAAACTGTGAGAGCAAATGTTCATACACATATGTACTGCAGCTCCACCATGTTACTGTCACATTGGGCCTTGCCCACCAATGAAAACAACACAGTTTGATTTAGTGCTCAGGTACACAGAAGTAGTAAACATGCAACTTATGGTTCCACTTTTATAATAAAGGCACCAAATCCTCTTGGTGAGGTTTCGGAAGAGAAGATGGTTTCACCGACATACACATTAACTACACCCTTAAAATGACCACTATTCGTTATAGGAAGTCACATGGAATCAACTTATATCTTTCATTTAATCAATGTAAATATGCTTTTTTTTTTATTTCAAGAAAAAAGTAAATTACACTTTTTATTTTCAGATTACTTAAAAAATTTCAGAACTTTATGATATGAAATTATGAGTTTTATCAATATACTGTAAGATTTCAATCAACTCATTAAAATGTTTCTACAGACAATGATTAGCAAACAGTGCATTCTGGGAAGTATGCTATTATACTTTCCGGAATGCAGTGTTTGACAGTCCAAATTCTCCTGAAACCCTTCATTTTAATATCTAACAACAAAAGAGCTGCATTTAATACTACACATTTGATACGGCAAATAAAACTCAAACACTCAAAGAATACAACAAGTTCACTCAAGCAATACAGGCAAGGACACCGAAGCAACAAACGCTCTCAGATACTTTCAAAAGTACAGAGAAATATCCATAAGACAGCGACATGGCCAAAAATATTACAGAGAAGGTAATTAAATGAATCGCTCTGGATAACCAGCTCATCTTCTCGGTAGAGGATCAGGGTTTTCTTCGTCATCTGGAGTTTTTGAATCCCCGTGAGCCCTACCATCTCAGCATTACATTAGATTGACTCCACTTTCGAGTTACAATGTGCCAGTATTCGCACTAGTTTCGTGGGTCTCATACAGCGGAGCATGTAAAACAGGCAATCGAGGAAATGCTGAACGTGTGTGAAATAGACAAGCAACGCGTCCACGTCATTTTATGTGACAATGTAAGGAATATGTAAAAAGCAGTGGATGATATGGAGGTAACAAGCATGGGCTGCGTCTCACACACTTCCGCTGCTGTACACAAGGGACTGCTGTCACAGTGCAGCGTCACAGACTCACCTGCTAACACAAAGAAGGTGGTCAGCCAAAGTTGCAATAGCATATGCAGAATAAGGAAGAGCCGTATGAGAGTATATACTTTGTTTCAACAAAATAAAATAAAAACTATTAAGGGATGCAGGTAATTTTTTTTCTTAATGCAGCTGTACTATTCAGGAAAATATTAGTTAAGGCTAAGTATCTGATCAGGACTCGGTATCAGCAGATACTAAATATTAATGGACGTGGATTGGATCGGGGTAAAAAAAAAAAAACCTGATCGGGACATCCCTATTGCTAACCATTAAATATTGGTATTGATTTCAGTCTTTAGCCCCCACATTTGTTTGTACACTTTCCAAACAATCACCTGTGGGAGGTATCCTGGGCAGCCTATTTTAGTATTTTCCACCTACATTTCTTAAATCCGTCTGAGAGGATGGCACGGCTGACTAACCAGGGTTAGGGTAACAGTCTGACAGTCTGCCCTCGCAGATGTCAATCACACATACTCACATGCTGCAGAGAGAGAGGGGCTCTCTGTGGTGCTATATTCCTTGTGTAAAACACTGACTCAGATGCGACCGCTCCAATTTATGCTGTTGGTTGGTACAGACTTGTTGGTGCAGATGGTTGCTGCAATGCCATTAGCACATGAGTCTCCTCCTCGTGTGCTTCATCTGCTGTTGAGACATTGGTGAAATCTTACATGCGAATGTAGCACTTAGTCTAATAAAGGTAGGTGACCCGTAATTTAAAGAGCACATCTGGGCCCAGGACAACTGACAACACCATTCTGAGTGAAAACAGAGCGGCAGCCATTTGCCTTTTTGCATTACCAGTTGCACTGTACCAAGATGAACAGACTTTCTTAGGAGCAGGGCCATCACAGGGGTAGCTCACCTCCAAGTGTATAGCAGTGATGTCATACGGGGTTCGTCATCATTTAGGGACTTCCCAGCAACACGCTTAAGTAGCCTCCGCTGCAATGACCAGACAAAACAAATACTTAATCAGGTTCAACTGCCTCTGGAGAAATTAAAGGGGAGTCAAGAATGGCAACCTTGTGTACCAGAAAATAAATCTAAGCCCTTATCGCCTTCTGCAGTGAGAAGGCCATTCAGGACAACCATGCTGGAGGAACCAGGGACGAGAAAGTCTACAGATACATAGTGGCCGAGCTAGAGGACTAAGGGATCCAATTAACTTTGGTGCAGTGAGTAAACTGCACTTGTTGATCAAAACAACATCAGCGAGGCAGACCGATGAACATTCTGAGGATTTGATGGGATGGACACAGTGCTTGACGCAAGGCCTGAAATTAATGGAGGTCAGAGGACTGAGTAAGAGACTCTTCTTCTAAATTCAATGTACTTGGAGTCAGAGACCTGTACGTTTTAAGAACAATATGAATGGTTAAAGTCTGTTTTTAGACACATGGTTTGGTAAAACTCCGAGAATGCTGTGGTACATTAAAAAAGCTAATAGAGCTTTCATGCATACAGCCATCATGGAGGCTAAACAACGGCTGAATTTGTTAGCCACTGTTTACATGGTTCATCGTGCATTAGCTTGCCAGCTCTCTTTGAAATTTAATGTGACTGTACGTTTATCTTCCCTAACCAACCCAAATTCTCAATACTGTCTTTGATTACAAATATACCTCGGTAGAAATGTCGGGGGATTTTTTATTTTTTTTAAAATTATTTTTATTTCGCACATAAAGGCACGATGTACTACCACTGGATACTTTTTAAAAGTATTATTTGTCAGTGTATTGACTGTGTAACAACCAGTGTTGGGCACGTTACTTTAAAAGTAATTAGTTATAGTTACTAGTTACTTCTCCCAAAAAGTATCTGAGTAAGTAACTGAATTACTCTACAATAAACGTAACTAGTTACCAGAGAAAGTACCTTTTGCGTTACTTTTGCGTTACTAGTTTAAATATGTCTAAGAATTTAGATTTTTTTCTAAGTGGGTTTCACAAGCCAGTTGCATAGGGTAGATCTGCATAGACAGGCACCTACACAGAACCTTCAATTCTGTCTGTATCACAAGTTTTTGTGAAGCTGGAGCAGAAAAGTCCTGCTGTAGCTGCTTGGACAGCCCCATGTTCTTCTCTGTAAGCAGAGCTCACATTAGCCACAGCCGGCCTGCTGTCATCATCAACAGTCAACAATGGTGTTTTTGGCCACTAGTTTTGTAGAAGCGTGTGCAGTTCAGACATGCTTCATTAGATCAGAGTTGCTTACACCAGACATGGACAAAGACTTCGCTCTGGGACATAATGAAAACTTCATATGGACGTTCTTGCGTACATACATTAACGTTAACTTTCCCTCCGGACTCGCCATTTGCTGCAATTAATCTCTGCCAGTGTGTGTGTGTGAGGCTGCTGTGTGCGTGTGTGGTTTGTGTGTAAATTGAACACTGCCTCTGATTGGCTTACGAACTCTGACTTCTTTAGCCAATAATCATCACTTATGCGGTTGTCTGGCCCCTCCATCACCAAAGGAAAAAAAAAAACAGTTTTGCAGCTCAGAGAGTAGCTTCAGTGTATAACGCGCCACATTAAATTGTAGGTAATGGAAACGGCGTTGTAACGATGGAAATAGTAATTAGTTAGATTACCTGTTACTGAGAAAAATAACGCTGTTAGTAACACCCCACCAGGGCATCTTCTGTCAGAGGAGTCTCTCCTGAACCTGCCACCTCAACATTGCTCCACACTGTTAAGATTTGTGTTGGGTTGTTTGTTTTTTTTGTATTTACCTAAACAAAAACTAATTATTACAGATTTGGGTCGCACTTTATTTTACAGTCCATTAAAAAGACGTAACAAACAGTACTTTGTATCAAATTAGACAAAAACAATACACTAATAAGACGTAACAGGCCGCACTTCATATCAAATTATACAAAAACAATACACTAATAAGACGTAACCGGCCGCACTTCGTATCAAATTATACAAAAACAATACACTAATAAGACATAACTAGCCGTACTTTGTATCAAATTAGACAACTAGAAATAATGTAATCTTAATTAGTGAGTAAACAAGAAAAGTTATGCTGTAATTAGCCATCATATGGCCTACCTAAATTATGCTGTAATCAGAAACCGCATATAAAGTCTTATTATTTAAAATATAGGCTACTATACTTAGACACTATTTTACCAAATTATACTGTCATTACAAACTAAATATGATATCGTAATACACTATTAGACACCATTTTACAAGATCTTAGTCTAATTACAAATCACACACAATGCCATATCAGATCCAAAATATGCTAGTTAGACGCTATTCTACCCTCACCACCAAATTATGCATTTAATGCTACCAACATCGGCCTATAGCTTAATTAGACGAATGTACTATTATAAAGGCATGGCCTTTATAATAGTCAAACAAATCACACCGAGTTTAGAGGAAAATTAGCGCATTGTTTATATGGTGTCTAATTACAGTATAACTTTTCTTGTTTACTGTCTAATTAAGATTACATTTTTTTCTAGTTGTCTAATTTGATACAAAGTACGGCTTGATACGTCTTAATAGTGTAATATTTTTGTCTAATTGATACAAAGTACGGCCTGTTATGTCTTATGAATGTACTGTAAAATAAAGTGCAACCCAAATTTGTTTGAAGGCTGTGTTTGGTTGTGTACAGTTGTAGGGAAATGTTGTTTAGTTTGATTGCATTTCAACAATCATTTCTCTTTGAAAGATAAAAAGACCAGTGGCGGACTACTTCATGCAGATGATGGACGAGAAGAGGGAGATCTCACAAAACAGAGATGAGCACATAGAAGGGCTCCTTGAGAGTCAGTAAATTGAAGCCTAGGATTCTTTCAGACTATTCCAACTGCTGGAGGCGCAGATGGCTCAATGTGAGAGAGAGACTGATGCATTCAACCAGATGTTGAGGGTGAAAGCAGTTGTTTTCTGTGTGTGTGTGTGTGTGTATGTGTATGTGTGTGTGTGTGTGTGTGTGTGTGTGTGTGTGTACATATAACTATAATTTTTGGAACTATGTACATGTCCCCTCTCCTGGGAGGGCTCTCAATTCACTGTCATTTTTGAATTACATCTTGGCTCTGTATTTTGGCTTTTAATGTGAAATGAAATTGTTTTAACATTTACACTTTGTGATTTCAGCTACCAAATGGCAGACACTGCTATGTTGAGCTAATGGTTTAAATAGCACGCGTTCATAGAGTTAAATTAACCTTGACTCTGTGTGTGTGTTTAACTTTTTTAGGCCTGTAGCTGTTTTGTGTTCTTGTGTTGCTTCTCAGAAAATGATGTGGACGGAGAAACAGTGAATTGTGGACTCACTGAAGGCATGGTTGGAAAGCCGTTTGATGATGGATGTTTCCTTCAAAAAGTATAGTAAAGTTGTTTGTGTTCCAATACAGTGAGGCATCACAGAGCCAGTACTGCCGAGTTCCAGCCCTTCACTGATCCAAGACAAGTGCATCATTATTAAACTTT
Organism: Diplodus sargus; assembly: GCA_903131615.1. Taxonomy (NCBI): domain Eukaryota; kingdom Metazoa; phylum Chordata; class Actinopteri; order Spariformes; family Sparidae; genus Diplodus; species Diplodus sargus. The sequence goes on from CAEMYA010000267.1 coordinate 539,675, forward strand.
TCATAGGCAGCTGTGGTTAATGTGTTTAAAAACATAAGAATGAATCAGTGTTAATGTTTTTTTTATAATAGTGGTTGTCTTCTCATTAGCATGATGATTGTTTTTTGAAAAACAGTATGTAGGGAGACATTGTGAAATGATGGTGAAAAGGCAGCATTACAGTAAATGTGTTTATTTTCTCAACTCACATTGTAGTTGAATGAAATAAAAATATTCTTTCACTTGAATGAAAATGTGCATTCAAAACAGCTATAAGTATATGGGGTTAGGGTCATGTCATGTCATCGTACGTAACCGCTTATCCCTTTTTCCATGGGGTCGCGGGGTGTTGCTGCTGGAGCCAATCCCAGCCTCATCTCAGGGCAAGGGCAGGGTACTCCCTGATGAGCAACGTGGGGTTCAGTATCTCGCTCAAGGACACTTCGACATGCAGCTCAGCCCAGCCCGGAGCCGGGATTTGAACCCGTGACCTTCTGATCACTAGTCGACCTGCTCTACCCGCTTAGCTACAGCCGCCCCGGGTTTAGTGTTCGTGTACCCAAACTTTTAGCATGTTTTTTTCTGCCACTATCTGAAGACTATCTTTGAGAATTGGAAGACACATCCAGACGCCTCCACTGTCAAAGCTGCAGGGCATGAATGTTCTCTCAGAGACAATGTAAGAGAGTCAGAGTGCCTGTGAAGGATGTACTCTCGAGTTAGTATGGTGAAAACACCTGAATGTCAAAAGGGAACATTAACAATCCATGTAGTAATTATAGGTACTGTGAAATTGAAAGCATGTCAATTGTTGTCACTGAATTATTTTCAAATTTAACTGAGAATTGGATTAAAACGATTTCTGTTTTACATACAAAAATAGTTATTTCTCATTTCAGATCTTCTCAAGTAGCATCCTTTGTGTATTGTCCTGCTAAAAATCTCAATTAGAAAACAAAATGGTGAACATGAAATGCATCCTGTCAGGCAGGACATCGGAATACTCCAACTCTTGGAGGTTTGTCCCATCTAAAATGATTATTCAATGATCAGTGGGTCCTACACACCCTCCTATGCAGATCTATACATGAGTGAGTGGGAGCGAGAGGCGCTATCCAGATGTCCCCTCAAGCCGCTGTTTTATCGGAGATTTCTTGACAGTATTATAGGCGTGTGGCCATACGGTGAGGAGTCATTTGAGACATTCATCGACATACTCAACAACCATCAGCCGTCCATTAAAATAAAACACATCATCAACCCACAGCAGGTTAAATTTCTGGACTCCACAATAACACTTCCAGCTATCAAGGACACAAAAAATGACATCCAGTGTTCATTTCAAATCAACCGACACAAATGCTCTCTTACACATGGAAGTCAACCACAACACACGTTTAAGGTATAGTTATGTCTCAGATACTACGCTTTCACCGCATCTGCCCGTTAGAGGAAGACTTATAGCAGGCTACACAATCTTCAAATGCTTCAGGAAAAGGAATTACTCCAAGAGATTCCTCAGGATGATGGAATTGAACACTCTGGCAGCACTCACTCGTCCTCCGACCCTATCCATAGTTCTGAGCTCCCACAGCTGGCGCACCAGTGGGCACATGTAGCCCCGGCCAACCCGACCTACCCTCCGTCTGTGAGTAACCCAAACTAATCCTGCTGGTAACAACCTTTTCCCATAGATACACTACGTTCAATCATCAGGGAAAGCTTTCAGATTGCACTTGACTCATGGACCACAGCACCATCTCAGCGTTATTGGTTAAGGCGGCATTGTCTGCAAATCTGCTAAATCGGCTAATTGTGTGTGTGTATATACATATAATATATTATTTATACAGGTGTGAGATGTTAGGAGCACTCACCCTCTTTTTATTGTGGGGTTGTTGAAAGTTGGCACCAAAACCAACATAGACACAGAAAGTTGACTATATACTTTTTAAAAAAATCATATACATGTACACACACACACACACACACACACACATAATAAAAGCTGAAATTTTGTATCCTGGAGCAGATGAGCAGATGCAACAGGCACAAACAATACTGGAATGAGTCACTTACACTATGGCAGGCAGGAAAATTTCCATATTACTGGAGAGTAAACAATCCCATCCCATGCTGAAAACCAGGGCAATACGTGGACCAGAAGAGATTGATGAAATGTCAAACGACTACAGCCTTCAACCTCTCAAATTCGAAATCAAAGTTACAGACCATCCATATTCCTCACTATGAGCAAATCCTGTGAAATTGCACTGAAGTATTGGTGAGATGACAAATTTCCCCTGCAGGGTTTCCCTGAGTGTAAAAAAAACAATTTTTTCAACAACATTTCCATTCATATCATATCGAAATTAATGGCAGCTGCAACCTAGCACTGGTCAGATTGCTGAATGTGTCAATAATCTGACATTTTATTGACAGTAGCAACAAGATTTATTTTTTTTTAAAAATCACCTGGGCTGCCTAAGGTGCCAGAATACTCAACATGACATATCCATAAGCAGTCATGCTAATGAGGTCATTGATGAGTCTCATTAATGGATTCATTAGCAAATATTTCTGTCAGCATACTTGTTTGCATACAGTTTTACACATGATAGTGATAACAGTTAATATGTACCCTGCATGTTGAAGAACAGAGTGAGCTCATTCAAATGCAAATCCATGGAAGCATATTGGATTCAGTTGAGAAAAAAACATTCTGCTCTCTTGATTTAACAAGATAATTGTCTTGGAAATTCTGAGAAAGTCTTGGGACTATTCATGGAAAACAATTCTCCCTGTGTGTCAGAATAAACAAACAGAATTTCCAAGATAATTATCATGACTGATCTGATACATTATTGTTGTTTTACTTTATTTTTGTTGTTATATTCACATGGATGAATGTGAAAAAGAAATATCAATTCAATATCAATTTTAATAAGATCGATACATTATTTGGATTTATTCATAAATAGCCTTTATAAAATACATGGTTTATTTTTGGAAGCCTGAGCCTCTAATGCCTGTTTCTTTTCAATGTAAGCTTTTCAGTTCCTACTTTCCATCGAAATGGTTGTTGTTCATGCAAATCTCTAGATTGTTAATGCAACAGGGGTCAAGCAAGGCCACTGGTCAAACAAAAGTCAAGTATGAATGAGTACCGTTATTTCTTTAAACCAATTCAATCACTTCAGAGCGTACTGAACACAAACCAACAAGTTAGCATACAAGCTAACAAGCTAGATCTATCAACAAACTACGCAGCTCGACTGCAACATTGTATGACGATATGCACTATTGTAGTAGTAGAGTATTACTGCAACCGCTGCCACCATGGCAGTCTCAGTCTCAGTCTCCATGGCAACCCGGATGCGAGAGGACGCTGCCGTGAGTATCGCCGCTTCTTGATTTGTGATAATACAGCTTTTTTCTGCTAAAAGAAGAAAGCCAAGTTGTCTTTGCAAGCTCTGAGGCTGTGCTACTACCTTTGAAGCCTGCACACCTGAGGAGCTGGCTCCATGGACTCATCTTTCTCCGCTGATCAGCTGTTAGCCCCGTTGATCCGCTGTTAGTCTCACCAATTCAGCAGTTAGCATAGCAATGCTAACCTTTAAGCAGACGTACTCGATGCTCTGTGGGCTGTCCATCATTGCTCTGCTGGTCCTCCATCCGCCACAACCTCGGGGTTGTTCCCCATCTGGCTCGGTTCTAACTCTCCTCTGCTGCTGTGGTCTCCCCCGGCTCGCGGTGATGTTGGATGGTCGATGCTCCACCGTTGCTGGTGGGGTCTTCAGCTGTTCAGATTGGGAGCTCCTGGACTTCTGCTGTCACCTCGCCCTAGGCTCTGTCACTGGGACTGGATCTCTGGGTCTCCTGTCTCACCCCCGCTGTGTGCATGGGACCTCCAGACGCAAGTTCGCTTCTGGACGGAGGGTGCTGTTCCCTGCGGTGCTAGTGGTGGTGTTAACGGTGGTGCAGCTGTTCCCTCCGTGCTGACTGACAGGCGCTCCATTTATTCTTTGCTTTTGTTTGTTTTCATACATGTTTATTTACTTTGTCAAGTGTCCTTGGGTACCCTGAAAGGCACTATATAAATTAAATCTATTATTATTATTATTATTATTATTATTATGGCCTTGTAGTTAAAACATATAAATAAACATATATCAACCAGGGGTCCTTACTTGTCCAACAGAAAAGCAGCTAAGTCTGCGTCTCTAGAGTCCTGCAGGATTTGAGTCCTCCCAGTCCTCCCAGGTGGAGGCCACCTCCACCTCTGAAATGATGCTCTTATATTTATCCTTGTTTTCTCTCTGGCACGGTCCAATTCTTTCTTTTAACATTGCTTTTCCTTTGTCAGTTTTCTTATTTCTACTCTTTGATGTGGGCAATGGTGGGGCATGTTTCGGCTCTCTGCCATTGTTTACAGTTTGGGCTTGAAAGTATCTGACCAGGTAAGAGCAGGCAGTTCCCCCTGTGCAGGGGAGGGGCACTGCCCAGTGCTGCGTGAGGGAGGGGGGCTGTCAGCAGTGTATGCACGAGAATGATTGACACTTCTCAGACACTCCCCTTTGATTGGTTGTGTTGTTCCAGGAGTGGTGGATTCTTGCAAATCAATTACAGCCACTGGGTGGAGCCACAGACAGTGGATTTTACACAGCTGACCTGTAACTTTTGCTACTGTCAGATCAAAATGACAATTTTAGCAAATATAACAAACAAATAGTTACAGACTACATCTTTAAATAAACTGTGGATAGCCTAATTCTACAAATCTTTTTTTTTTTTTTTTTTTAGATTTGTAATAAAACAGTTTTCGTATCATGACTGTGGTTGTGCTTCTGTGGTTTCTTGTTTCATTTGGAAGCTTTACCCTCATGTGTCATACTTTGCTTTTCATTTCCTCCCATTGTTTGATTTCCCACCATTTTCTGTGTCCACTTGTGTCTTGGTTGTTATTAGCCTTTGTGCGTGTATGTGTTACCTACCTGTGAGATTCACCTGAGCTTGGTCCCTTTGGTGTCTCATTGTGTCTCCCCATGTTCTAATTATGACATTTTGGACATAGCTCAAACATAAATAGATCATATACCAAAACCAACTATAATAGTTAAGTACAACTTGGGAATGTGGTTTATATGGCTGCTGTTTTAACAGCAGAGTAAGAGACTGATTCAAATTGGAACTTTTAATTCGATTACTTGATGATGATGATCGATAGGAAATTAGGGCCGGTTGAGAGGAAAGTTTGACCGATGTAAGCTAAAGCGCCTGACCGGCCTAACAATGTGGCAGCCCACCGGGATTGGTTCCAGTGTGCCAGATGGCCAGTCCACCACTGTGTGGAATGCATTCAGGCTGGCTCTGTAATAGACAATCAGGCAATTGCTGAATATACCGGATCCCCACGGAGGTCAACTGAGAGATCGTTTGTATCAGAATCAAGGCCCAAGCTTAGATACGTATTATAAAGTCAAACCATACGGGATCTGTATCAGTGGGGCAGTAGACATGAATGGTGATATGGCTGCATACATATTATTCAAGTAGTGATCCCGGGGTGATCACTGGACACTTTATTGATGAGATATCATCAAGAAATTGGAACCCCTATCTGATGTTAAGCAGAGCTACAGAAATAGAAATGTTACGTGGAGCGGATGTTCATGAGACATGACCATACGGATGAATTTCAAAAAGATGTTATTTTTCAGCTAAACCAAACATAGCCAACAGATAGAGCACTGGTGAGGATTTTTAAGGAAGTACCATTCATAGTTTCTGGATTAACTCAATCCAAGATTTAAGAGATTCTGACTACTTCTCAATAGGGACTTTTATTCAGATATAAAAAACAGCGTCATCCACAGAATAGAAACTACAAGACATTAGGAGAAAAAAGGCGTGGGAGGAAGTGGCTACAGCTGTTGGTTCAGATGGTACGTTTTTATATATTTCTTTTGCTGCATGACCTATTGCCTTTCTTCTCATATAAGTAAAACAGCTCATGTTGGAGCCAAAAGATAAGCCTAACCATTTTTCCATTGTTTATTTATAGATCTATACATAAAGGCTGTGCACAGCTGTTGTAGTGGTAACTATGTAATTTATACAAATGTGTAATTAACACCTTGAAGCTGTGTGTTGCTTCACTCAAGTTGATGGCACTCATGAGCACTTCACTATTCGGTCCTGCCATGACACTTGGCCCTCAGAGGAGGTGAGAAAATGCACTGAGCTTCTCCCGCACAGCCTACACAACTCTGTCTCCCGTGTTTCCTCCCAAGTTTCCATGAGCCCTTTTTTTAGAAAAAATCTGGATACCAGGTAGCTGTGGAGGATGCAAGATGCCATTACTACAGAGACTACATGCTCAGGTTTAATCTTGATTCCATCTTGTTGAGAGAATGATTCTTCTCCATCTCAGGATATTGGTTGAAGGAAAAGGCCTCATAAGGTATGTCTTCAGGGGAAATGCAGCATCCCCCACCATGGTGTATGGCCTTTGACCCTGCACACCTGACCCTAATAAACTGCAGTCTTCTGGCCCCTCTAATGATTTCTTCTTCATGTCTCTTCAGTGTTCGAGTACAACCAGCCCCACCCCCCACCCGACCCTGGCACTCATTCTTCACCCAGGTCACCCAGCTGGACGAAGATGAAACAATACTCAACAACAACTGAGAACAATTGAGACGACTTCTTGTAATTGAAGAAGGCCCCTGGAATTTTTAGGTGTCATTTAGGTCATGACATGTTTTCCATCAATCAAGGAGGCAGTTAGGAAAGTTCCACTTGGTCCAGAACTTGGCAGCAACAGCTTTCCACATGTCTCTGTTGCGCCTGGGGAACTGAGTTTTGATCATCTGCCTCTCAGTTGCCTTTTAATATTTTGTTTTACATAAAAAAAAGTAACCGTTCTACTCACCCATTGGTAAAGGCAAATAAACCAAGACAAATCCCATTTGAACATCAAAAAAGCCATAAACCTTTCACGCCCTGTCTGCGTGCCCGTCATCATCGGGCTGGGTGTACTACATCTGTTAAATAGTATGCTCAATGACTCCTTGAGTACAACATGTAGTACATAGTGATCTATGTTTTGTAGTGTGTATTCAATGTACCATGTTGAAAAGATCATAACTTGTTACATTGGTGTAATGGCTGAACTTAGTAAAGGAATACAGAAACCAAAATATAAACAGCCCCACTGGAGACTATTAAGCAAGATAAAATGGCCCTCGCTGCTGATTCAGCAGGCAGGGTAACAGCCATTTATTCTGTCATTGTAAGCATGCCTTGTCACTAAAATCACTATGTACCATAAAAAAACAGCTCAAAATGAAATCTTCAAGAACCTAATGCTTCCCAGCAAGACTGCACCCTTTATTTCCTGAGGCAAATCGACCCCATTTAAGGACATTGCCGCTTTATTTCTCCTATTTTTCCAAAAAAAAGGACATCAGTCTTTAGTTGTAATAGCTCTGGGGCGATGCCTGGTAAATACATATGAGCCGACGAGTTTCAGAAATGATGACAATATGTCGGAATAATTATCCCGCAGAACAAAACGCTATAAACCAGCGTGAAGGATTTCCAGCCCCTGCTGCATGCAACCGATGGCATTGAGCGGAGTGTTTATTCTTTGTATGTCACATTTTACGACAATCTATTCATCCTCAGAGACTATTTATGTGACAGTTCTTATTTTGGCCTGATGCTCAGACACACACACACAAACAGATAACCCTCTTGTTTTTCCTTGCACATTCTCAATCTTCATGTTAATTACAGTGTTGTCCTTGACTCGAGCCAGGATTTATAGTCGAGGCATGATCCTGACATGGAGTTGTTGAGCAGAGAGCGAGAAAGATGAGAAGAGGCCGCACTCCATCGGAATCCATCCAGATCTGGAGCACTTCCAGGTGCTATATGTCAGAAATATATTTCAGTTTTAAAAGTGAAAGACGGTGCAGTCGCACTGGCACTGGGGCAGGTGGGGTGCTCAAGAATAAATGAAAAAAGATAACTGCCCTGAGTTAAAATTGCATTGTGCTGTAGCTGTACCACCACACCATGTCTTCAGGAATTGCAGGGAAATCAATTTACCTGACCATCAAATTTTCTTTCCCAGTGCATATAGTTTTCCGTCGGCTATATTTAAATCTGAGGTCAATAAAGTGTGCCTGTGTATTGGTGCAGGTACAGACTGAAAATGTTGTGCTGTACACATTCTTTACAACAACTCTATGATGAAGAGTTTGCATGTTTAGCCGTGTTGGCCAGAAAATGCCTCTCTGTCCTCTCTGCTCATAGAATGTGAGTGCCTTAAACAGGGCATCCCAAGAAGATACACCTTGTGAAAGAACAATACAGAAAGACCAATACTGCTTAAGTTTGTGATTTGCTTTATTAGAAATTCCGCTTTGGTTTTCCTGTTGAAGTGTCTTTGATTCTATGACAATATATTTATAGGTGTTTCTATCCATATTTGTGGAATTCTAATGGGGCATTCACACCAAACACGACAGACGCGAATACAATCGCTTGAGACGCTTGTATCGTGCCGCTTGATCAAATTTGGACTATTTGCATCATTGGCACTCGTCGTGCTTGACGCTCAGGGGGGAAAAAAAGATGACGCGCTTGCCCGCTCATTTTTGAACCGGTATTTCTCAACCCGCTCTCTTTCCAAGTCGATCATGGCTGATATCACCACGTTTGCTGCACTGTACCAAGTCCCAGAAATTGAAAAAAAATGAAAACCACCCGCTGTCGTGTCTGGGTTCATGAAGTCCTCCGGAGATGCACGGAGCTGGGAGAATTTCCCTGTCTCCTCCAGGAGCTCCGTCTGGATGACGACCGGTTCCAGCGGTACCTCAGGCTGACCGGAGCCCAGTTCCAGGACCTGTTAGCTCGGGTCGGTGCCAGGATCTCCCGCCTGGACACCAACTATAGGCGCTCCATCCCAGCTGCGGAGCGTCTGACCATCTGTCTGCGGTGTCGTAGAGCACCGGGTGCCCACACACAGCTACAATTAGCTTCTCCCCCACGTTGGTCTGAGTTTTAACAACCGTACGTGAGAGAAGTGACGTTGTCGGCTTGAATTTGTCGCTGATTGGATGTCATGGCGCGATGCCGCCTGAAAAGTTTGATATTTTCAACTTTATTTGCGTCGCTTCAGACTCTCCCGACGCCCCATATGCTCCAGACGCTTCAATGGTTACATTTTGAAAAGGCTGCTTGACCAGTAGAGATAAGACACCCCTCACTGTGTAGCAAAACCATTACATTTCAAACTATGGTTAGTGTACTGCTGAGCCCTAGTGAGAAGGCAATGAAGGGCATCTGGCATTTGCTGGGCCGTCAACTGGACGAATACTCTCCTAACCCTGGTCATCTGCATCAGCACTTGGATGGTTTGCTGGTCTTCCCCAGGTTCCTGTGAGCCTAGCTTAATGTCCTGAATAGCCAAACAATCCCACACTAAATTGCACCACTATACATCCTCATTTGAAGTCTTTCTATCCCCAACTGGTGAAGTGGATGTTTAGTGAGATCATCCCACCCGGTCCACGCAATTACCGGGGTAAGCCACCTGAACTCCTAGAGTTCTGGGGAGGCCTTGCACAGATGTTCTCCGATGTCAGATTCAGCTCCTTTGCTGCTTTGGATTTCTTTGAACCTCCGGCATGTGATGTGCTTGCACGTCAGTTTTCTTGGAAACAAGTCCACAAGTTTTTTACTGTATTGGTGCAAATGTTGGCAGGTCCTCAGAGCAGCTAGAACTGCTATTCTCCTCCTTCTTCAATGAACTGGTATCCCAGTAACCTGGCTGACCTTCCACACACTGCAGTAAATGTTGACCTTCTCTCAAGCTTGCACCCTGCATTTGACAAGCCACCAAATGATTCCACTCCAGGGGTGATGGGTCAAAGACAATCCAAGAGTGTTTTGGTGAGTTTTATTGTGTGCATGTCGAGTTTTGTGAGTTTGAGTGTGTTTAATCTGTCTTAGTTCAATAAAAGAGAGAAGTTTTGGGAGTTTAGTTTGATCATTTATGAAACCTTTTTCCCAGCCTCTTAAGGTACAAAGTGGCAGTATAATACAAGATGGCCCAGGGCTAGCTTGTCAGAATGCAACACATTTTACAGCTCACATGGAATCAATTATTCTAGATGTACTGTCCTCATGTGTATACTTCAAAGTTGTCTCAGTTTTGTACTCAGGTTTATACATTTAGAAGGGGTGAATCAGGGGTCAATCTCAGGGTTCAGCTTGTGGTTCTGTTTTATTTTGAAGTTATATTCTCCCGTGTCATGTCTCACTTTCTACTTCTTCCCTCAGTTTTCCCACCCTTTTGATCCTAACCTGTGTTCTTTCAATTCATCACCCCTTGTGAATTAAAGTCCTTGTCTCCTCTCTTTATCAAGTTTGCCCTCATGTATCTGTGTCTCCGTTTCCCATGTTCCACGGTGTGTTGCTGGCTTTTCATTTGTGATGCCTCACATTATTTCTGGTTTGTACTGTGTTTTGCTTTTGTTTCTTGGATTTCACTGGTTTTGTTTTCTGCCTTTAGCCTGTCTTTTAGCAACCTTTTGTTGCATGTTTTGCTTTTTGGTGTTTTGATGCCTGCATGTGTAGTCTGTGTTTAGGTCCTCTTTTTGTTTAACCCGTAACAGTACCAACTGACCAAAGATGGACCCAGCAGACACCAGCGTTCAACAGGAGGAAGTCAGGATTACTATGGAAATTCTGTCTTGTGTGTGGACAATCATGTGGACATTTCATAGAAGCTGAAAACCATAGCCACTTCTGAGATAAATATGAACTGTAAACCTTAGTTTCTGGAAACTACAGGCGCAAATAAACATTTATCCGGAATGGCTAATCTCAAAAAGACTAATGTTGGCCATGCTTGACTCCAGGGGCTCCCATGCTGGCCCTGGGGCCTCCTGTTAGCTCCAGGGCCTGGTAGCCTCCAGCCAAGGACAGTATCTGAGCTGACAAGTATCAAGACTGGTGACAACTCCAACAGGTCTCAGGAGACTCCTCTCTGGGGGACCCACCTGGCCTACAAGAGGGCTCCCACAAGAAAACGAGGGCCCTGTCCACATCCAGACTCCCTGTCATTCAGCTCCCTGGTCTCATTTCTATTGAACCTAGCTCTGGAGCCCAATAGCGTCCAGCCAATGGACTAGGTGGCTAACACAGAGCTACCCAGTTCTCTGTCAGATCCTTCCCTGAAGCCAGCATCAGGGAAGCATGGCTTCTCAGTTGCCCAGTGCTCCTACCGACATCCTGCCAGTTCCGGTGTCAGGGGTCCCAGTGTCGGATGTCGCGGCAGACAGTAAGTAAATTGAATTTATTTAGTATTGACTGTACAAAGAATCTCATCTAATGGAGAGAGAGGAAGATAAAAGGGAGCGTAACAAGCACAGGTGTGAACATTTTAGAGGCATACAGCCAAGACGGTCAAGGGGTCAGTCCACTGTAATACAGTGTCTACTCAATGCTATCTAGCTCACCAGCCCAAGCAACTGCACTGTGTGATGCAATGACCTGCTATAACCAAGTACCCACTTAGTATAGTGTCTGCTGCTATTCAAAGTGAACACAGTTAGGCTTGAGGCATCAGCATTTTGAACTTAGCGACAGATACCACACACTGTATTACTAAAAGGCTATTGAACGTAAATGTCAGGTGTCTGGGATCATACCAGGGATGCAATAAGTGGACATGTTTTATGCTCCACAGGGAAGTTGATGGGGATGGATGTGCCCACAGCTGAAGTGGCCTCCAGTGGTAGTGGCTCATCATCCTCTGGAGCTGGAGCCGCTACTTGTGGTCAGGCACGTGGGGATGAAGAAGATGAAGAGGACTAGCGGACATCCACACAGGATGATGATGAGCCCTTCACCTCTGGTTGTACCAAACCCCCAAAAAATGGCAAGCCCCCAGAGGGCTCTGATTGGACTCCTGAAGGACGAGGTGGGAAAGGAGTACAGCCACTTTGAGACACGAACAAAGAACATGTTTTAGATTTATTTGAGAAGTTGGCCAAGACACAAGTTCAACCTTGTGGAGAATATTCTTTATTTCATTTTTGTTGAACTTCTGTGTCTGAAATTGTTTGGTCCAAGTGTGTGTGATAGTATTTTGAGTACATCTGTCTGTAATGTGATCTGATTGCCCGAGTCTACCAAGCAATTTAAGATGGTCTGCCCCATTGTTTTGTAAGACAACCTGATGAAGGTCTGTGTAACGAAACCTTGATATTCAAATTCATTGAAAGTGAGGTGATCAGTGTGCATCTGTCAATCCACAGTCGTGCAGTAGCTTTACTCTAGTCTACACAAGTCTACATCTTTACACTACTTTGATATCTAAGCAATTTTGTATCACCATATTCTGCAAATGGCCACTTAAATGGTAAAGATTTTAACTCTGCCCATGCTTAGAGTGGATCATATAAAGGCTCATTTGACAAAACTAAATGTGCAGTTGATGAGAGGGAGAGTCCAGCAATGAAGGCAGAGGGGAGTTGGGAGTGAGGGTGGCAAAGTTGAAGGCAAACAGTGATGCAGGACACAGGGAAAACAGGATAAGAGCATGGTGAAAAAACACAAGCGGTAACCTGATTCTGACGCTACGAACTGGCAATGAGCAAGAGAAGGACCAGAGTTCATAAACTGCAGGGTTGATGAGTGGATTGATTGCAGGTGTGCAGGGAAAGAAGTTTTAACCCAAGGAGAGGAGACATACAAGAAACACACGGAAAAAAACTAGTGACAATGATTGATATAATGTGGGCTGCAGTGATATCAATCATATCAATTGCATAATAGGCTAAGAAGAATGTGCTCAGTGGTCTTTTAGCAGGAAAAAAATGAGTCCAGAGAAGACAGAAGTGCATAAGCGAAACAAATACGTATCAATATATCTCCTCTTGCCAACCGTTGTATGTACTTTTCTACCCTAGAGTTTGCAGGTGGTAGCCCACGTTTTACTTGGATGTTTATGTCTCTGCTTAAGGGTCAGCTGCCACAGAGATAATGGATCTGAATGGTCTGTCTGAAATGGCCACTTCAGTCACAATGATCAGCTTAATGGACTGAGACCAGCCAGAAAACAGGCCACAGCTAAAATCTTATGCCCAGGAGTCAACAATAAAGGTTTAACCTCACTCGACATACTACCCCATGAAGTAAGTCTCTACCACCATAGATCCAAGAAATAACAGGTTATTCAACCAACCAACAATTTCATGTGCACTCACTGTCAGTTTGACGTCCAGTTCAGAAAATCTGGTAAAACTGTCAGGTTGTTTACAGTCTGGCAAAAAACAAGTCGTCCTTGCCAGGGTGACAAAACAAGACTAAGGCCCTATCCACATGTATTCAAATATTTCCTAAATCTTAAATCTAAAGCTTTTTCTACTGTATAAGTTTTGGCCTTTTGTACACACGCAAACTGCAATTTAGTTCACAGAGAACAAGCTTTTGGAAAAATCCCTCCAGGATGAAGATATTCAGCATCACTGCTGTATGTGTTATCCTATGAGTATTTGAGGTAACGGTGATGGAATGAAAATAATAATTAATAATAATAATTAAAATGTTAACCAAGTCAGTAGGGCTCACCCTCTGCTGACTGTGATATCTGCACAAAATCCCATGGCAATCCATTCTTGAGATTGAGTTGAGATATTTCAGTCTGGACAAAAATGGTGAACTGGCCATCACCTTGATGGCCCCACCATCCATTGAGATGTTAACATGTTCAAATGTGTGTCTAATACAGGGGAGGCTTTGTGCTGTCTGTGAGCGTGTATTGTAAAGTCTAATATTAAGCCTCTCATGATGAAGCCTTGAGAAAGTGGGAGCTCTCTGTGAACATGCTGGAATACAATGTAGCTGGCAAAGCCGCAAAACAGCAAAGGCTTTGATTGCTGACAATCTGTTCAGGATTTTAATAGAAGAGAGAATGGAAGCTCGCACAATCTGTGCTCAAATCCTGTGGCACTTGCAGTTTATGGAGAATAAAAGCCGTAGAACACTGCCATAACAGCAGGGGGGGAAAGATGCCTTTCTCAGGCCAGGAATTGACTGAAGCTGTCAGCGCTGATAATTTGCTCCCGTGGATTTTGAATTTGGCAGGAGCTCGTATTAGAGGCCACTTTTCAATTAATACAAAGGAGTGTATTCACACTGTCACTCACACACAGTGAACAGGATCCCCTCCGCTTCAGACGCACCTGCAGGACAGATGTTATAATTGCTGCATTGTGACAGGAACCCACTGGGACGGAAGTATAGAACGGTATGAGGTGTCACTCTCTTTAGAATTCAAGTGCAAAAGTGTAGTGTCAGAAAGTTTTCTCTGCTTTTTATTACTCATGTCACTTATTTCAGCTTCAGCTGCCGAACCACACAGGATGTCAGGAGTTTTGAGGGTGAGACTGCTTTTTGACGGCTGGGTGAAAAGGGTTGAGCTGTCTTCTGCAGCCTTTCCTTGAAGTGAGAAACCTCTCCAAATCAAGGCACTTCTCCCCTTCTGCTGATCTGGGGAAGGTCATCTGGATTTTGATCTCTTCACTGCTTTCTATTCCTGCCGCAGCCGAAAGTGCTTCGAACGCCTCCAGCGTTTTCTAAATTCAGCCGCTAAAGTGGGATTTTGTAAGTGATGGTAAAAAGCAGAGAACACGTCATCTCGCGTTAGCATCTCTACCCTGGTGACCTGCTCGCTGTAGAATTCAGTTTAGAATTGTTTAGATCACTTTCAAAGCTTTGCTATTTTAGGCTCCAGTGACACCTGATACTGCTGAAGGTCCTCATGTTCCGCCTTTTACAATCTACATTCTTGTATTTTGAGGAAATTGGTGCTTTTTTTCCTTATAACCATTCTATACACCACATTTGATCATATGAAATATAATTTTGGCAGAAGGGTACCACAGCCGTGACAAACTGCACAGAGCAGAATAAGCCAGACAGGAAGTTAGAAAGTGCATCTGTATAGTGCATCTGGCCATTTAAAATAAAAACACCCTGTGCAGACTCTGGATCTGCAGTACAACAAAGCTGGAATGTTAACAATTAAACACATTCACGTTGGACAAATGACAAACCAATTTGACTTTGTACTCAACCACGGTAGACACACAAAAATCAAGGTGAAATGATGAAATAAACAAAATCTTTGCAAGTCAACGACATCAGGCAGGCATGATGCTCCGCTCCTGTAATGCTCCCAGTGGGATATGAAGCCACGTGGAGGACAGAACAAAACAGAGCACATGCCAGGTAACAGAGAATCAATAATAATAAAAATAAGATAATACATTTTATTTGATGGCGCCTTTCATGGCACTCAAGGTTGCCTTTCATCAAGTACAAAAACAATCAATAAACAATAAGCATTAATAAAAGCAGCAGCATAGTCAACAATAAAAAACATTTGATAGGGCAGAGCTAAGTAAAGAGTTAAGATCAACATTTAGAAACAAACATAAGGTGCAGTTGATGCAGTTAGAGTGAGTAGGCTAGTTTAAAAAGATGTGTTTTAAGAGCAGTTTTGAATTTTGTTATGGAGTCCAGTAAGCGGATATGAGGCGTTAGGGAGTTCCAGAGTTTGGGTGCAGCATGGGAGAAGGCCCTGGCAGCCATTGTGCTGGGTTTGATCAAGGAGTTAGGCCCGGTCCAGTCCGCCCCCAACACCTCACCCACTCTCACTCCATTTGCACACAGTTCACCTGAAGGCTTACAAACCACACTGCTCTGAAGCGCAGCACCTCTGCTGGAGGAAATACTAGATACCTGCAAATGTGAGTGACTTAGAGTTATTTCTGAAGTGGTATGTTGCCTCACCTCTGACAGAGACTTGGTAGAGACACACAATTGAACAATTACACACAAAAATAATCGAACGGAGCTGAAACAACCGCTGAATAATCATGCACAGAAGAACTCACAAATTCAAAGCGCTTAGCAAAATGATTGTACTGTTAATGAATGACATGAATGTAATGAGAAATCACGCATACACCTGCATCTTTGTCAATGCTGTGTTTGAGTTAATCTCTCAGATCCACTCCTCCTCAAACTATGGTGCCACTGGTGATATGCAAGCTTCCTATAGTGGTGCATGAAGGAATCCTAGAAATATTTTGAAAGTGGAATAAGTACGTTTAAAAATAATTACATGCAATCAAACAAAAATATAAAAGCTGATCAATCAAAATACGTTTCTCCTTTCCTGTAATATTTTGGTTGCTGCCTGCTCACATTCATGCATTTTGTGTGCCGAGGCCAACTGTGATGGCAAAATAGTCAGCGGTGTAAAAATAAAAAGGCTTGATAGTGATAGAAACGTGTCCCCAAATGGGAACTATCTGGGAGAGAAGTGCGTGGATGGAGGAGAACATTTCGAGCAGGCCTGTTGAAACTGAAGTGGACGATAGTGAACCGAGCTGCCGAAGCATTCGTGGCTCCTGCAAAACAGTGAGGGATGAGAGTCAGCGTCAGTCATGATGGTGATACTTGGAGAGCCTATTATTTTCTGAGCTGGCGCGCGGAATGAAAAGTTTGAGAAAAACACTGTTTTAGATTTATTTATGTGAAATTACAGTATATCCAGCCAAAATATGGTTGAGATGACAACATGTTAACAAATGTTCCTGTTTCTGTCAGAGAGGGCGAGGGTGTCCAAAAGCCTGCCTGTGTACTTCCCCCTCATTAGAGACACTCCACAGCCGCAGGAGTAAATCCACACAGACTGTGTTGTGGAGTGAGGGTGTAGGGATTGAGTGAAATTGGGCATTGGTCTTGTTTAAATGAGGGGAACATCTGAACATATAACCCGTTGAATTAGATTTTAAAGATATTTATAGGTCATACACTGCAAATGTTCTAATGTTGATACATGTTGATATCCAGATAATTAATTTGTGTCGACAAGTGTTGTATGGAAAGTTTGATGTGGTCGGGGGTGCTGGTGAGCAAGCTCTACCTCAAATGGTCTCCCCTCGACACTCGAGCGGCGGTTTTTACAGTCATCATTATCAGAGTTCAGTTAGCACTGACAGTTGTGCTGTCAGTTTTCACATTGCCTCATTAATGGACTGACAAAATGTCACTGAGCTGAGCTGGAAGACTGGAAGCATCACCAAGCTTAATATAACGCCGAATATTGGAGCTGAAATGCAAAATAATACGTGATAATTCTGTCAGTTGCTATTTCTGTTCAAAGTGACAAGGCAGCATGCTCGGCTGATGGATTCTATCAGACTATCTAGAGCGCTAGATCTTCAACGGCAGTCATTCCATCAATCATCCTAAAAGTCACACCGCGCTGCAGTCGTAGCTCAGCATCTTTCAGGTATTTACCCAGTAGTATCTAACATGCTGAGTGTGTACATTCTGATTTTTATTTTGAACATAGAGCAAAACGAGCAATGTCAAAATACTGAAAAATGCGCTCACAGATGATTTATGGTTAATATGACAAGTAAAGAACTGCCAATCCAGCACCCACAAAGCATCGTCAGTCATGTTTCTGCTCCTCACAGTAGCTTACCTCCGATTGAATTGTCTGTTGTGTGGCTTGGACCAACAACTCCCAAGAGAAACACCCAGATCTTTTCAACTTGATGGGTTTTCTTTGCTTGGCATGTAGAGAGTATAGTTAACTTGGATGCATACGGTTTCTCAGTATATGCGGATCAAGCACTGATCCATGCGAACACGAGAACAAAAAGTTGTAAACACTGAAAGTCGAAAAAGAGCTGCAAAGTTGGGTGTTGATTCTCAGTGGAATTCATAGTACATCCGACACTATTACAGCACCATGTTGTTTAATGTGGCAGTCTCCATTTTTTTCCCAGGAGATTTTGTGCCCGGTGGCAGACGAAATTGCATTGTGAAAGTGAGGTTTATAGGGAACCAATCTAAACGCAGATGGTACCATTATTTTACAGCCATTAAACTGTGCAATCAACATTAACTTCATAATCATGCGTTAAGGCAAAAAAGTTGTCCACTGACAGTTAAGCTGTCCCATTAAATATCACTTTTATGTGCTACTAAATGGTTTTGCCAATTTTCTTTCTTTCTCCAGATAGTGCTACATTCTGGTGAAGCAAAGAAGTCACAAGAAGGCAGGCAGCATGGATGCACCATCATACCTGAGACCAAGGCCCACGTCTCATCACATCCTCACATCTTGTCTCATGTTATGGTCGACTTTTACAATCAGAAGACGTGTTTGGTTGAATGTTGCAAGCTCGTTTCACCTCTGAGCAGGTGTGTTAGGATGTGCTCAGAGGTGGTCCTTGTTTTACCTGTTGCCACATCCAACAGTAATGTCCTGGAGTCAACCACAGGATGAGAGTTGCAACGGAGGAAGCCTCTTGGATGAGATGTGAAAGATCTTCAAGAGACTGAAACAAGTCCAGTTGCCTACGATGCAGCACAGATATAACAAGAAAAGTTCTATTTTCAGCTTTCTGTTCCCCATTTTCAGTGACACATTTTTTTGTGTCTCTTTTCTTATTTCCATTGCAGTTTTCAATTCTGTCCCCACTGATTTCAGTTTGAAAATTTGAATTCAAAGCAACATTTTGCTTCAGCACAAAACATCCAAGTCTCCTTGAAGCACCATTATGTAACTTTTTTACTTTGCTTCATTTTGATGGCACAGTGTCATATAATAGGATGAATGGTGTCTCTGTCTCAGCCACTTAATTATGCCCTATATACGTTCAGTGAGATAGGATCACAGAATTACATAGTGTTTACTTCGACATACACATTTTCAACACATTGTTATAGGGTCATTCCATGCCAACTCATCCAAAATCCAGAACTTTTCCTTGGTAATGTCATGACTTTTCTTCTATCTGTTTGGCCTTGTGAGCTAAGGTTCAGCATTGTTTTTGTGATTGTGTACTCTGAGCCTTAGCAATAACAACATATTTTTGGTATAATTTTTTCAAATCCTTGAAGTCAGCATGGAACAAATATTGGCCAATGGCATCAAACCACAGAATGTGATATTACCATCAGTGAAAAGTATAGTAAGAGTATAACATCTACATGTCGTCCCCAGTGTCTCTGTGCCTGTCCGTGCTGGCCTGCACATCACACAGGTGACCCTAACCCTATTTTCAGCAACACCCAATAAAAAACACTGAATATAATAGATTCCAACCTACTGCCCTTTGCTGCCTGTCACCCCCCACCCTGTCATTTCTGAAGCTGTCCTATCAATAAAGCCATACAAATGCCAACATGTTTTTAAAAAAAGTGTTTTTATTGGTCAATTCAAATTCAAAAGCCCTAACTCAGAAAACACCAGTCTGACTTGCTTTAAAGTCTGATTCATTGTGTTTGGATCCTGAATTGAAAGTGACATTTTCTGCATCGAAATACTTTCTGAGGATGTTGCAATCTCTTCCTGTCTCCCTCTGCACTGACTTCGCTTTATCAGGCCATCTCCACCAGCACTCCCGCCCCACGTTTCCAACATTTGCTGTGAAGTTTTCCAGTGGGCACACACTTGAGCAGGGCTGGGATTTAAACCTGGAGGATGTGATAAAAATATGATAATAGAACTGACACGATTTTCATTCCACCAAGTTTTCTCTCCGGACTTATCTGCAGTGGGAGGCTTAAGAAAGGCTTTGGGTACGCACATCCATACAGCAGTGGAGAGATTAACGGAGATCGTCCAGCGACAGAGAGGATTACCTGGTATAGGGCAACAGGGTGCAAGATAGCATCTCGAACACGGCCAGAAAAGCTGAAAATTTTATAATGAGCTTTTGAATTCTGTGACTCTGCCTTATTATACAAACACTAAATGTAATATCACACCAACTTCTTGCAGTTTGATAATACAGGCTTTCAGGCAATTGTGAAGTGTGAAGAGCTAAATATAAGAATCACAAAAACCTAATTTGTTATCTTGAAAATGGAGTTCTGCTGTATTTCTTGAGCTTATGGCTCCAATTTTAAAGTGTACAGGGTTGCATCCGTGCATCTACACATTGTCACTAGTAAGAAAGCTTTACTTCTACATTTCAATGGAATTTAAAGAAGGAACACATTTTAAAATACTGGGTGGACAAGATGGAAGAAGACGTTCCCAACCTCTTTGACTGCAGTTTTAAATATGAAAATGCTGTCAGGGCAGACGGGGTCTTCATGAAGAGCTCTGTGAGTCTCCAGCTAGGCCTCTTAAGAGTTTTACAGCCCTAGAGCACAAATAGTAAATGGACCTGCATTCATACAGCGCTTTTCTAGTTTACCCACTACTCAAAGCTCTTTACAGCACTTGTCACATTCGTACATTCATACACATTTTGACAGAGATTGCCATGCAAGATTCTGACCAGCTCATCAGGAGTGATAGAGTGCCTTCTAGTCACACCGATGCATCGGGGGTCGAGTGTCCTGCCCAACGTGCAGCCGGGTAGTCTGTGGATCAAACCACCTAACTCCCGTTCAGCATTTGACTGTTGACCTGACCTCACCACGTCTAACAATATGTCACGGGGGTTGTCATGAGTGCGCATCTCATCTCATCTCATCTGTCACATCTGACCTAGACCAGTACGTTGTTTTTGTGCTCAGAAGACATCTAAACCTAGCCTTTCACACGTAGTTTATGAATGTGCATGCAAAGGTTAAAACTGTGCACTTTAGTTAGTGATCTCTTGCTTCAAACTAAAAGCATTTGACCGCACGACAGCTCATTCAACTTGACAGCACTAGCTGAAAGGTCTTTGAGTATTGCAGCGCAGTCTAAAGAAATATTTTTCTGTTAAGGAAAGAAAATGTGTAAAGACATTTCCTTTCTTGACAATTTGTGAGACACACTAGGAGGCGGGTAACTGAACAAAAAGCATGCTGACGTCTAAAGCGCAATAAATCCCAAATATAAAGCCTAAAGCATAAAAAACTGCCTCAAAAGGCAACAAAGTACAAGACACAGTACAAAAAGTACCCAAACTAAATACAGAACAAACCTTGGAACACGAAGCACACGGGAGACACCGGACACGAGAACGAGATGCATGACAAAAGAGACAAACTGACAAACGGTTAAAGAGAAACACAGGCTGAAACGGACAGGACTAATTAACAAATGAAACATATTTTTGTTTACTTACTAAACTTGATAGCCAAACTTGCTACTACTATATATCTCCCAGCTGAAGAGATGATGGACCAGGGCTCGCTGGCTACCATGTTAACTTCATTATATAGATATATAAAAACAATTATGGTGTCTCGGGCTCAGTGCCAAAGCCAGGCACCTGTGGGATTCTGGGACCTCTCTCTGTCTACCATGCTGCCTTCTATTCTCCTGCTTCATATCACATTTGACAACCCAATTTACCTGAAAAGAGCCAATTCATTAGAGGAACAAGGCTTCACTAGACTGCAAGTGTAATTACAGCTTCTAAAACTATTGCAGGGCGAGGCAATTTCCTCACTGTCAACTTGAAGCTGAAGCCGAGGACAATACAAGGAACAGGAAACAGGACCTCTCACCTTGGGACGACTACCACTAATGAAGCAGCGCGTTACATGACAACAACAGCGATGTGACACTGTCACTACTGAGGAGGTCTTGATGAGGAACTGATGATGCGACTATAGCACAGGCGAAAACACTCATTCACAAGACGCTTTTATTAAGTTGTCATAAAATTCGTGCAAGTACCAAGAGACTAAACATGCTGATTTGTACCTTTCACTGGCTTCCTACAGTAGCGAGTTATTCCACCATCTTGTTTCCAGTCCAGAGTTGTAGATGTAATTAATCTGAAATTATAGGCATAGTTACAGAAATACATGTTTTACTAAATGCTAGACCAGGGTAACACTCTCATGTCTGTTGGACGTGTATGTCAAAGTAAAATGTTAGTCAGGATCCTAAAGTTGCACTAACAACTAGAAGCAGGGGGAGAAAGCTACACCGCCCAAAGATCAGTAAAATGTCCGTTTGCATCTATAAAGCATCTGGAGCCTACAGTTGCAGACATTAAAGAACTTCAGCCTCATCAGGAAGAGTCTGCTTAACTTCCTGAGGAGGCCCAGGTCCTCTAACTTCTGCAACCAGATGTTCTATCAGTCTGTTGTAGCGAGCACCATCTTCTTCGCTGAACAAACTGATAAAGAAGACAGGGTATGTTGTTGGCTCTAAGCTCGTCAGCCTGGAGGAGGTGGCAGAGGACATGATGCTGGCAAAGCTGCTGGCAGTCATGGCCTCGATGCCTCTCACCCCCTCCACAA
Organism: Diplodus sargus; assembly: GCA_903131615.1. Classification (NCBI taxonomy): domain Eukaryota; kingdom Metazoa; phylum Chordata; class Actinopteri; order Spariformes; family Sparidae; genus Diplodus; species Diplodus sargus. The sequence continues at coordinate 561,962 of CAEMYA010000267.1, forward strand.
AACTCTGAACAAGCTTAAGAGCAGCTTCAGCAACAGACTCATTCAGCCGCTGCCTACAGGAACGGTACGGGACATCATTCCTTCCTGGTGCCATCAGACGCTCTATCACACACGCACTCTATCACTGCACTTTAAATTGTTATTGCTGTAAATACTGCAACTTATCCTCTCGCACCTTATGTTCCACTTACCTTTTATACCTCAGTATTTTATTTTATTTTATTCTATTTTACTTTATTACCTCTTATTTTATTTTATAGCTACTTTAGCATTTTATTGTATATAGTATTCTATTGTTTTTATATTGTATATAGTGCTTTATTGTTTCAATATTTGCCCTTGTATTATGATTGTACTTGTACTTGAATGTACCTGCTGCTATGATGACCTCATTTCCCCCTTAATGAAGCTATCTATCTATCTATCTATCTATCTATCTATCTATCTATCTATCTATCTAAAACTCAGTTATTACACTCAGTTTTAGATAGATAGCTACACTCAGATCTCATTGTGTACTGCTATTTGAACTAGCATACACGCTACAAGACACCAGGTTTACCATAATCACCTTTCTGTGGGACACAAGTAGTGGCAGTGGTTGGACAGGAAAATTAACTATTGGCAATAAAGCAAATAAGTGTATGTCATAACATCTAAGCTGTCCGTTAAAGCAACATCTTGTAAGTGTTTTAACTTAAAACAGCTCTATGGTTTTTCCTCTGAGGTCCCCCAGCAGCTCTGCCTCAACTCTTGGTCCAGGTCCGGGTCCAGGTGACTGAGGAACAGAATCGGGCTCAGCAGTCTCTACTGACATCATGACAACGGATGAAGAGACCGAGAAGGATGAAGGAAGCTAAGAAAAGCTCAACTATATAACACAGTAAATCTCAGACTGGATTATAGTCTTTTATGAGACTTTTGCACCAGCTTGGAGTTCTTGCTCTGTGACTAGTAACTGACATTAGCCTGCTCGCTATGTGTTGTGTTGCACTTGCTCGATGTTTGGCTGTTAATAATGTTTTAAACTCACTAGTTTACGATCTAAAAAATGAAATCATAACAAACACACATGACCACATTTAAGATAGTGGTGGAGACAGTGAGTTGCACTTTAGAGTAGATTCCGTAGTTTAACAAAGCCAGGTGATAATCAGGCCCAACAACATATTCTTAGTTGATGCACATGTCTCATGTTAGCACATGCTATAATAACACTGCCCGAAAAGATATCAGAACCTGAGAGGAGCCTCGATTTCCCAACACACGACAATCTGTTTGTAGAAAGCTGGCTGAGGCTGTGTGATTGTATTTAGTAATCTGATGACAACTGCAAGAGATTTGCAGATTGAATGTATTGCATGATGAAAACATGCCCGCATCTATATTACAAGCACTGACAGAAGGTGAATGCATAATGTGCAGCACCGAAAGCAATATTTCTATCAAAATATTTCTTTCTTTCTCTAATTGTTTCCCCGAGGTGCTTCTCTTGCTGAAAGTTATTTTCCTGATCCTTTTGAAAGCTACAATAACACGATAGAAATACCTGATCTCTCTCTCCATTTCAAGCTCGATACGTAAAACGCTTGATAACTGGGTCACACAGAAGAGAAGCAGTCGCTGCTCCCCTCGTTTGCCCTCTATCAGCACTGAAGGATCTCCAAAACAATTCAATCTGTGCCAGTCGTGGCCCCCTCCAATGATTAGCCACGTCCATTTGCACAGACGCTTTCCCTTTCCCGTGCTGAATCTTACGAGCGCAATCACATTCAGGCAACTAATATAACCTCCTTTCTACTTAACTACTTTGTGTAAATTCAACCTGGCAGGTCATTACAGGCACTGGTAGCCATGGTAACAATGATGTCAATGGCAAAATATTTTCCGAGACCCGAGTTTGAAGCGGTTTGTGTTTTTAGCTCGACCGTGGTGGCTGCAGATGAGCGTTTACAAAGTGCACCAGATCTCCCTACAGCGCTCGACACTGAATTTGGATGGTGGCGAAGTTTCCCACCAAACTCTGTGCGAGCGTGTAAGCAGATCCTCACATCTCCCCCTCAAGACCGCCCGAAAAAGGCGCATCTGTTTGGTTTCTGGCGTTTGGTGAGCGTGGCGATACAAAGCTCTACATATTCATGACCTTTTAGGCTTATGATGGGGGATTTTTCGCTTGTGTGTGTTTGTACGAGGATCTTTTGGAATTAAATATTCAGCGAGACGAACTGTTTAGTCAGCTGAGAAAGTCAACTCTTCCGGGCAGATTGTGAACCTTAAAATTCAATCTGAGGATCACCTAGACTTTTAGGGAGTCTGTATTCAGCTCGCAAAATAAATGAGGAGCTAATTCAAGAGCTTCTGTTGCATAACTGGACCGAGACTCATTGGACCAAAAACTCGTCTTGTCTGTGAGAGAGCCCGTCACCGAGTCAGCGCCTCTCCTCCTTTGTGTGATCACGATGCACAGCTTGACTCTGCTTCATGTGTGAAGCAGGCTTTCTTAGCAAAGTACTAGTCTTATAACAACCCTTTTATAATAATTAGACGTAACGATGGAGGGGGAGGGGCACTGGCTGAAAAGAACTGAGCATTTTATGCCGTGGTATTAATGTTTTATTCACAAAGGTAAAGTAAAGTAATCACTCCCAACCGGCCCAGGGCAGCCTGCACAAGAGGTTGTGGACTGGAGCTATCAAACATCTCAGAGAGACTTCCTCTTGTCATCCTGAAATTTATAGAAGAAGGCTCAGCTCAACTAAAGGTTTTCTACATTACAGGGGCTGCTGCTCTGTCATTCACTTATGTGGGCTTTTAAGGTGCATTATGTAGATTTGGGGAAACATTTTAATGAGAAGACAAAGATCTTCATCGACTGATCTAAACAAATTTAATAAACCATCTCTCTTCGCTCTCATGAAGCTGCATCTTTAAAGGGATGATATGGATCCATGTTTTCACTTTGCACCGATCAAATCAGATGTTGAGCGTTGAGTCAGTCTGGATCAATGAATAGTTACACCCCCTAAGTGTCCTCATCAGCGCCCCGGGCAGTGATCTTCATGTGCCCCTCCATGTTTGACTTTCACAGCTCCGAACAAGGAACATCCTTTTCATAGCGATGACGAGTGAGCAGGTGCTGCGAAAAGGCAATCAAAGCTGGAGTCATGACTGCAGAGGCTGTGGGCTGCGACTCAGCTATTGTTGTTGCAAAGTTCCTTTTTTTGTTCCGAAAAGCTCAGAAAAATCTCGTCTGCAAAAACAGCACCCGTGTCACCTGTTTGTGACTAACAAGGTCACTGGAGGATGCTTGAAAGGTGTTTTTTTTCAGCGTTCAGTCAATGTCTGCTCCATTAGATATTTTGGCTCTTTTTTTTTCTGCCATGTAAAAAGGAAAAAAGAAAACTGTATGAAACCAAAATAACAAGACAATATCAGGAGGGATTTTTTTTTTATTTTGTTACAAATGATTAATTGCTTCTTATGACCTGAAGACCTTTAGGGGCCATCATGAGAGAAAGCCTGGAACACAGAAACCTAAATGTTACAGGAATCTTTTACAACTTGTGCTTGCCGAATTCGAGCTGATTCGCGGCGCTGCACTTTAAATGTCGAATGTTGCGTATCCTCACTTTATAAGGATGACAGCACTATTAGGGTGTAATGGGCTGCTGTCCCATTGCGAGCACCCTATTTCGGTATTAGCAGCACATGTGGGCTAAAATAGACTAGATGCCTATTGATGGTTAATAGTCGGATTCCAAGTGTGTTGGGCACGATTGACACAGAACGAGACCGTCAGCAGATGCTTCCACGCTCTGAGTCACGCATTCAGAGGTTAAACGCTCGAGAGAGTTAGCAGCCAGTATAAGAGACTGGAAAGCAATAGCAAGGCTAAAGGAGGGAGAGGCTGAATAAAAAAATAAATAAATAAATCACAAACAGATGGGAAAGAGTCGTTTCATGGTGAGATTTCACTTGAGTGTAAAATAAGGGTGTTGCTGTCTGTGCAGGAGAAACTGAGGAGTTGAAAAAGAAAAGTGAGCAGAGAGATGAGTGGGAGTAAAAGGAGAAAAAAAAAAAAAAAACATCTCATTGAAATGTTTTTCTGTGACTCCAGGATTTCAGGTTCCGGTTTATTTTTGCCTCACCCTTTTCACCCTCTTTCTTTATAGATGTCAGCGTCGGAGGCAAAGATGTAAATCGCTCCATTTTCTGTGTGGAGTTCCGCCTGACTCCTGTTCTTCATCTGCTCAGTCTGGCCTGCCCCGAGTGCTCGCCACACTCCGTTTCATTTCACTCGGCTTCACCGCCCTGTGCTCCCTCTGTGTGAGTCGGGCTTCTGCGCCGCTCAGCCTCAAAATCCCTTAAACCTCACCCGGAGGTTGAAATTTATTACAGAGGCACATGTTTTAGATTAAAATAGAGGAATCACCGCTTCAGCCGGGAAAGAGTGGCGCTCCTGAGCCGTGACGTCCCAGTCAAGTGTGACTATCGCCGGGCGGCAGGGATCTTCGGATTTAGGTCTTCCAGTCTGACCCACAGTCATCTGAATGAGCACGAGGACAATGTGCTCGCTGCTGAGAAAGCAAAACACTTGCTGCGTTTAAATAAAGTTCATCAGAGTTAATTCGACACTTTAGTTCTGACCTTTTTTAGCCCGGAGCATTATCAGCTCTGATTCAGCAAACAACTCTCTAATCAACTGCTGACAGTTCCAAATAATTACCGCTGAAAACGGAACACTAATTAACACAGAGAGAAATGGCCTCATATTAGCCTGTGTTTGTTTGCCTTGAGGAAAAAAACGCACAACAGCCGTCTACAAATAGTTCATCATCTATTTGAACATAACAGAGGTCAAAAGCCTCTTGAATAAGTGACAAACAGTGTGTGGCGAAGAGAAGTGATGTGGATTTAATGAAGGAGCGAAGCAGGAGATCAGGCTGTTACAGGCGGTACTCAGGGTGCTGATTCTGGACTCTGTTTCCACGGAGGGGTTTCTAAAAGACAGACTTACTCTCACAGATGTCACCCCCATCCCACACAAACACCCACATGTGAATACAGAAATAAACTGTCAGCACAGTGGAGAATGTGGAAAGCAGCAGCTGACTGAAGTAGTGGCGA